>JAQIVZ010002272.1:0-22246 GCA_034700945.1 Arrhopalites spinosus
CTAAAATATCTTGGTGATCGGTTTACAACGAACGGAGCTAAAAAATCATAATCATTACTTTTTGATCTCCCTACGTAGGTACACACACAAATATTACAAGTATTCGTACAAATCGTCTTCACTCAAACTAAAAAAAACCTACGAGGGCATTGATGAATGTCCCTCTATTATTTAACAAAAAAATTTACTTTAATTTTGGATTAATTTAAAACATTTTGACCAAAAAAAAAGAGTTGGATGATATATTACAAAAGAATTTATATGAGAGTAAAAGGCGGTGGAATTTTTTAAATGAATATTTAGGAACCATTTGAAAGAAGAAAGTTCTAAAAAAAGAGAAAAAAAAGTAAAGCTTGCCTAATGTGTTTGACAGAAGAGTGAATAATGTATATAAAAATATTAGAGGCTAAATGTGTAGCCAGAGAGAGAGAGAGAGTAAAAGAAAAGAGACGGGAAAGGAATGAAGAATATAAAAAAAATGGAAAATGGAAGAGGAGGAATAAGTTGTTGTCTTGGAACGTAGCCGGCATGTAGGAAAAGAATCAAAGGAGCATCAAGGAAATTAATGACAAGAAAGAGAATAGGCAAAAAAAATAAAAAATGCACTTACCCCAAGTTACAGTTCTCAGATCTTCACTTGTGATAAATATTAAGGGATGAAAAAAAACAAGGAGTCTCAATCTCTTTATATTTATAAGTACACACTTGACTTGCATATATATAAATTCCCTTTAAAGAAAAGTCCAATCAGAAATATTTTACATGTGGATTGTTGTGTGTATATATACAGTCACTTAACTTTTTCCTTTATTAAAGTTGGTAATAATAGGTAATATACTATTATTATATATAAAAATATTGTCTCCACTTTTAAAAATTTTTTTTTCTACATAAAAAAACTCAATCCCCCACTGTCACTCGCAAGAGAGACCCTCAAAATTCAAGTTGAATTTGAGCTCCTGTCTATTAGTAGCAACAACACTGTCCACATAAAAAGAATTGAGTATGTAATATCAACCATGTAGGATGTCTCTCTGTGTGTATGACAATAATGAGAGGATGTCGTACTTTCTTGACATTGGAACTTGTTCAATGTTGAGAGATAGAGAGAGGGGGGAACACACTACACTGAGATTGAGAGAACACTTAGGAGAATGAACAAAACTGACTGAAATACATTTTTCCAAAGAGACTTGTAGCTTGAGCAAAGATTTTTACTCTGGACAACAATATCTAATGTCTAAGGGAAAGGGTTTTCCTTTTGGTGGTTTTTACTTTCAGTCCTTCTCAAATAGGGCCATCAAACTTATATATGTAGGAGTCCCTGTATATAGGGGATCTTGAGCTACTGTAGAGAGAGAGACGGAGGAGCCTTGGCTAGCTGCTAATGTTGAGCAATCTCCACAATGTGCCTTTTACCTCATTATGCATCAACTGTGAACTCTGTAACTGAATACAGTGTACAATAAACTACAATGGACTTGAATTACCAAAAGCTGGACCAACGTTCCCAATTTCCCCTTGTCAACTTAAAACTACATCCCATCAACTGGTTGATATTCTGTATATCTCTACATATCTCCATAAGGTGGTCCAAGTGGCCCTTATTATATAAGGGATGAAGGCGAAGAATGAATGGCAAAAACCCTTAAAACCTTATTGTCCCCCCTCAAAAAAAAGGATTCTGGTTCGACACTCTGGATTTTTTTGGTGAAAAACATGCTCCATACTCTTCAAAATCTTTGACTATGCATAATCAATGGCCTTTATGTAGATAATATGCAATAGACAAAAAAGTACGGTATAATGGCCACTGGCTACATGAAGAGTAAGAGAGACGTAACGTACAAAAATGTATTACATATTCTGTCCTTCCACATTCATCAAAGAAAAAATATTACATATATATCCAATGTACACCTATAAGAGTAACAATTGAACAGACTGTAGGTCATAGTCACACACTATCTGCATTTTTGTTAAAATTATTATGTACACACACTCACACAAGGGAGATGAAAAACTTCAGCTGATCATGTTTGTGATGCACAAAATACAAAGGAAGAAAAATCAACGTCACTCCTTCATTTATTATCATCACACCCCTCTCCTCCATAAGTTTTTTCCCGTACTGTTTTACACCATAAGAGTACATGTACAATGTGATACATGTATTATTGTAGGGGGTATGCTTCTTTTTTTTGCTAAAATTTTCAAACTTAACAACTCTTGAAAAAATTAGACTACTATACCGTTTACCCAATTGGCAAAATGTCGAATGGTCATCTCCATCTCTCTAAAAGTTGTAAAGGGAAATAAAAAGCTTTTTTTCTTCCTTTGGCCTTTTTTGGGGTCATTTTTTTGTCTGAGTTTAAGCTACACACATAGAGAAGAACAGAGATGTGTTGTTGTGTTTCTGCGAAATTCATTTTTATCGACAAGATGTCATTTTTATCTCCATTTCCATATAACCCTCAACTCCTCTCGCTCGTACTCTCGCCACTTTACTATTTGCTTTGAGGTGGGAACACTCCTCTAAACATAAAAGGTTGGGGTGTCCTACTCGTACAGTAAAAGTAAATTGGTGTGTCATTTTGGTTCTCTATTTGACTTGTGTTGGAGTGAGAGAGAGTGTACATATAGCCCAGGCTGTAGTTTAGCTACTTTATTTTTGAAGCTGTCTCCCTACTGTGTGTCTATAGGAATGGGTGGGGTTAATATAGACTCGAGTCATCCCCGTTCAAATATAGACTCTGCGTATATTTATCATACCCCAATCAATGCCAAGCTCTGTCCGCATTGGCAGTCTCATCATTCTTCACTACTCATCTGCATATCCTCACCAACTAAATCAAGAATACATTAACATAATATCAACGACTAGTCAAAAAAAACATTTTTTAGCACTGTCATCATTCTCCCCATTCCCCTCTCATTCTTCTCTCTATAGAGAGAGAGAGAGAGAGAGAGGAAGAGGAGCTTCCATTTTAAAATTTTGCCAATTCATTCTTTAACTCTTTCTAGGTACTACATTTACTATACGATGTGTAATTTATTGCTTTATTTTCAGATGTAGAAAATCTTTCAAGTAAAAGAAGGGACAATGAAATGCTCAACATTTTGTGATGAATGACTCAATTGGAGCTTGAATTTAGAAGAAAAAAATAAATATTTCGGTCATGATTTTACATTGAAAATTCAAAAAAAAGAACTGACCATTCGGTAAAAATATTCAAAACCCCCCCAAAGAAGAGAAGAAAATTCAATTGAATATTGTTGAAGAATAAAAATGGTGAAAAAAAGGGTTTTTGTGGGAAAAAATCCTTTTTAATGAATCATCATAACAACAGGACAAGAAAATATGAATATGGGGGAGGGGGGTACACTACATAGAGAGTATGTGTAGCCTAAGTATAAAGCAAAAATCCATGATTGGAAGCTAACAGGATTTTCTGGTAAATAAGTAACTATTGAAGGAAACAAGAGGAGAGTAAAACGGTAGTTTTTTTTCCTTCTCGTCTCTTTTTTCTCAACGGATGTTGTTTGCTATTGGTAATTTCCAGGAAAATGGAAATCTGTATGAAGGATGGGGTTAATCTGTTGCAGTGAGATGAACTTGCTCTCTCTCTCTGTTGCTTCTTCACTTTTGTAATGGTTGAATGACTGTATATATGTTGAAAGTATTTGTGTAATACATATTTAAGGATGATGGGTTATATTATACATAAAATGATTATTACGATCCTTTTCTATAAAGAGAGTTAAGAGAGAGAGAGAGATGTGTGTACATAAGTAAAGTATCTTTATATAAAGTGAAGTTCAAGATGAAGGCCATCAGCTAAATAAAGAAAAAAGGGTCAGCTCGGTCAAGTCTATTTCTTTCGTTTGGGGTTGTTAGAAATATACACGAAAACATTTTTGGAAAAATAACTTTGGGGTTAATGGCTCGTCCAAGGCTTCTTACTCTTCATTGTCATCACGATTATATGATGAGAGAGAGAGAAAGATTACTCTGTGTGGAGGAGCTAATAGAAGGGGAAGAAATAACCCATCGTTAATATATACATTATATTAGACTCTCTTATTTACCTCCCTTCTATATTTGTAATATATGTCATACTCATTCAATCTCATGGAAGCTATCCTTAGTATGCCAGAAAAACTTGTCGAAAATAGGAAGCACCCCTTTTTACTTTATATCTTCTATCAGTATATAGCTTCTTCATCTCTATGTTCTTTTGCCTCTGTCTGTCACCTTGAGATTCTCATCTAGGGTCTCTCTCTCTCTCTCATTTTATATTGTGTAGACAGACTGCACAACACTAACGTTCACAATTACGCTTTACTTATGCAATTGCTATACTAAACATTTACAGTTGGTACACAACAAACACCTTCCACATTGTTCGCCGCTCACGGTAGGAGTGGGAGAGAGTACAAGCCCCAAAAATTCTTTTTAAACTTTTATATGTAACTGAGGTATAGCAACCCTTTGACAAAAAGTTTTGTGTAATATTTTCCCTTTTTTTCCTTAAAAATTTTTACCCCAGTTTTTACATCTCACCCAATAATAAACCCCTTTTTATGTGTTGTGTGTCCTCTATTGTATTTGTCTTTGTATTGTCCATTTCTTTTTTGGAGACAACAATTCCCTTGGACAAATGTAATAAATAATTTTTTTTAACAGTTACTTTTTACAGATGAAAGGGTCTTGAAGATGCTATTGATTTTATTTTTATTTTCTTTGCTAGCCCAAGATTAAACCCCTTTTAAAACACTTACTATTTATTTTGTCTTCCTCTTGATAAATAAAATGACAAAATTAAATTATTGGCGTCAATAATTTTTAGAGAAAAATAATTTGACAAAGTAAAATGTCCGTGTTGACCCCTTCAATTTGTTTCCTGTCTTATTTAACTTTATGGTGGATTATAATCATAATTATAAAAGAATATTGTCCAATAAATTATTTTGCATGTAGAGTAAGGAGTAACCAACACAATGCAGTGTACAAAAAAAATTTGAGAGATGCAAAAGTTGAAGTGAAATCAATAGGGGCGATAATGAGAGAGAATAAAAAGTACAAGTATGAAGTTAATGTATGTAGAAAAAAAATGATTTAATTAATTTAATTAGATAATGACAAAAGGCTATTTTATAAAATGTATAATATGTATTAGAGGTCAAACTCAATCTGTTTGAGTTTGAGGAAATGAATGGAAATTGGATAATGAAAGACAGCAGGTGTTGAAGAGGTGTCTTGTGTCTGTGTCGGGTTTTACAATTAAATAGAGAGAGAGAGAGAGAGAGAAAACTAAGCCCTAAGCTCATCTCAAGTGTTTGTACTCAAAAACTTTTTTAGTGTGTGCATAGACAACAAGATAGGGGTACACCTTTTGTTCAAAATTCCGTTGTCTGTGATATTACTCGTACTACCATCATACCAAAATGTATATATATATATATATATATATAATGTGAAATCAAAAGGGTACAAGTCTGTACAGTGTACTTCATGCTGTTTACAAAATGTAATGAAGGATACTGTAAATAGCCTGTGATATCAGTACACACACACACACTCTCTCTCTGTGTAATACACGGGTGCTTTATGTATTAAGCGTTGATTGATGTGTTTTTTATGAGACGCTGGACCCATCACACCAGGGGAAATACACATTGTGTGTGTGTACATCTCCACATAAAAAAATGGCTATTCATGAATTTCAATAGACAACCCCTCTCTCTCTCTCTCTTTACAAATTGTATACAGATATATACTAATTACATTTCAAAACATCATCTTATTATTGGCCACTTGTCAAATTTCTAAACAAAATATGGCTCACTTACATCCTAATCAGTGACAAATTACCTTTTCTTCTTATTCTACAACAATGTATACTCAAACAATTTAACTGTATTAAATGATTTTCCTTTGGATAAAATTAACTTGTTAATTTTACCAGTAAATTAAATAGAAAATATTTTTGAAGTTCTCATTCTCAAATAGTAAAATTGGCTGTTGCTGTGTGTGCTACAAAAAGGAGGGGGAGGAGGAAGGTGTATAAAAATACAAAATCTTTTTATGTTTTTACAAAATAAAAAAAGTTTTTGAAGAACAAGGAGGGAGGAGGAGGAGATCCTTTTTGTCTTGTTATCTGTATGTGTACCATGTGAAGTGGACTCATATAGGGAAATAATGAGTTTGTACATAGTAACACTAGAGTAAACTTTGGCCATACACGAACTAACGTTAAAACCATGTTGAGGATTTTGTAATGGACGTTGTAATGAAACAATTCTTCATACCCTGATGCTATCGCTAATGGGATGACTTAAAAGATAATGTTAAGAGTGTCTTGTATACACATGTGTGTGTGTATGTTAGTCTTCTCTAACTCTCATTTTCATGCTCCTCTTCAGTGATTGATTTAATGAGGGCAAACCTAATAAAAAAACATTAGCCTAAGACAATGAGAGAAAATATTTTTAAATCTATTTATTTTTTTTCTATTTTATATTTACTCATTACAGTAGCTCTCCTCATTTAAGATAAACTGAAGTTTTTTTTAAAAAAACTTTTAACTTTTAACTTGACCAGTTTTTCTTCTTGAGAGCATGGGAAAAAATTTTCGTTAAAAGATTATCTGTACATTTGTAATTAATTAAATGCAATTAATTTTAAAAAGATTTCATGACCTTTATCCTCATAAACTTTGGGGCATGACAATCCAGGATCCAGAAGACTGTCCATTTAGTACCTAATTATCTCAGTCAATAATTTTTTTTTTTGCGCCATTTTCAACGAAAATATGTGGACTCAAGTCCTGTACAAGCTTGTCTATAGATAAAAGTATTAATATGAATTATAATTATAGTACAAATAGTTACCTTAATGTATGAACTGATGGGTAAATATGAGAAAAAAAATTAAGGGATTTTTATCAGCTACCCAGAATAATTACTCGAGGGAAAATTGTATCTTTAGTTTGATTTATAAAAAAAACTTGTTCAAAAAAAAGAGGGGAGAATTTATTGAGTCGTCAAAAGTAGAGAATTCAAAGAGTGATGAAGACCTAAAAAAAAGTTTTTTTGAGAGAGTTTGACTATGGTCAAAAATTTAACTCTTTTTTTAAAATAAGCGTAGCCAAATGTGAGACCGAAGGGCGTGAAGTCAAAAAACCGCTTCCCCATTGAAACTCTTTTTTTACTATTTACATGGTGGAACAAATTTTTTATCAAACATCATTTTCATGCTATTTCCACTTTTTCCAAATCTAATTTTGAACCTCCAAAAAAACTTAATATCATATTAAACCATTACAATTTATTTTAAACTTGATAAAAAAAGTGTACTTTGATGCATTATAACTATGCGAGTTTTTTAAATAAAGAGAATGGCCAATTAATATATAATACATTTTTATACCTGTATTAAATATAATGTTAATATTATACAAGGTAATGATGTCTGTACAAGATGAAAAATTTATCTTTCAACGTTAGTATAACTACAATTACAAGGTAAAACTTAACTAGACCATTTTTATGATGGAAGAATCACAAAAAAAGATTTTTATGTGGTAGCCAAGTCAAACAAAAAAGGAAGAAAATAATAATTATTGATACTTTTGTCTTCACTCTTATATAGAAATGAGCCAAAGTAAAAAAAATAAAAAAAATAGTGGACGGTAGAATTGTCATAAAAAAGACAAAGTTTTTGGACCATTAAGGGTTGAAATCTTTGTTGCCAAACAATCGTTATAAAGTACACACTTTGGAGGTCTCCATTGACAGCTGGCACTTACTTTACTTAAGGATCTTCTCTCTCTTGTAACTTTAACAACGGTTAGCCTCTCTCTGTGTAGTAAAAGAAGAAAAGGAAATAACAAAAGAGAATTAATTACCCACACAAAAGGGATAAAATATACATATGTGCAATATTATTTGATTTACAATTTCCAGCGTCAACTTAGCCTGTAATTATGAGTCCGACGACGAACCGATTATAAAAAAAGAGGGGGGAGGGGGGGATCTAAAGAGAACAAGTCTTTTACAATGTAATGTCTATTGTACATACTCGTACATGTACAGATTAGAGAAAATGACAACAAGTCGAAAAGGAACCAAAAGTCTGTCCAAAGGCTAAAGGAAGAGTTGAGTTGAGTGACGTTGCTCATTTTCCTTCTAGTTATGAGAATGATACAAAAAAATGAATATGGATATGTACATGTTATACAATGTTAGAATATGTATAAAAACCCATATAATAATTTAAAGCTTTTCACGAACCATTATTATTACCAAGAGCCATACTCGTACACATGTGAGGCTCCAAAGGTAGCCTGAAGAGAGGGACAGATATAAAAAAACTGTAACTTACAGTCCATTGTGAAGTCTCATTTTTTGACGTCTTCTCTCTCTCTCTCTGTCTTGAGAGTCGTTGAGCAATTACACAGATTAATTTACGATACTATAGTATTCTCGAGGAGTTGAAACATGATCGTGTTTAAATAGAGAGACCGTTAGAGTTAGAGAGATGATGTCATTTTTATAAATGGCTATTTATGGACAATAATAATCTACTCTCTATTAAATGACTATACAAAATATCTGTATTGTATCACTAGTATAGTAATATTTGCAACAATAAATTTTAATAAAAATTAATGACAAACTATAAAAATATTTTAATTTTCAAAATAACTACATATATAAAGTATAACTGTGATTAATTTACTTTGATTGAGGAGTAAGGGAATTAGGGAGTTTTTGAGTAGCAAAAAAACAATTTTCTTGTTTAAAAATGTATTTGAGTCAGAAATGTCTTAGTATTTATTAAAATTACTATTATTTTGCAGGAGGATTTTAATCTCTCTAACTAAAATGTAAAGACGATTGTATATTAAGAGATGATTGTATCATTCATGTTGTACTTGGTTTTACATTTTAACAAAGATTATATTTTATATGTATATGATTCAATTGTCTCTATGTAAAAAAAATTTGTTATACTGAATAAGGAGGGAATTGGAAAAAGAAACAAGTTTATGGAACAAAAATGTTATATGATAATATATTATCATTATTATATACGTGAAAAAAGGTTATTATGTTCCTAAATGTGTCAATGCGTACACGCCAACATAGACAATGTATCTGTCGATATGAAGTTGTAACCTACGAATCTTTTTAACTTGTTAGTAAGTGGGCCCATGGTCTAACGGACATAATCTGTAGAAGATTTTTTGTTTTTTTTTGTTGACAAGCACAAGACAATGTTACATGTAACATGTACATTGTTGGTAAAAGTCATAAGTTATTTACTTACAAGTTTTTGTATTATCGGTATAGACTCTTTCCTGATTTACTAATCACTTTCAAAAGTAATTTACAAGAATATTGGCAAATTGAAATGGAAAATTGGCCATTTCTTAAACTTAATGTTGTGCCAACCAACTAATTACAAAGTGTTAATTTACTTTTTAAAATGTGAACATAGTTTTGTCACATACTAAATGATTTTTTAAACTCGTCCTCTTGTTTAAAAACTTGATTTTTTTTAAATATGAACAAAATACATACAAAATAGTTCGTCAGTCTTCATCAATAATGAAGTTTTGTCTGTTGTCTGTTTCAATATTTGTTGTTCGAGTCACCCAAATTTTTGTTAAATGAAGATGAAGACAGTTTATTGATTTAAAGTTTTTTTTGATTTTTTTATTAACTTAACAAAGAAATTATGATTTTGAGTCAACTTTTGATGATGGGTCAAGATCAAGAATTTTTTTTAATGTGAGCAAATGACAAAAGAAGAACTATTTTGATGATACATAAAAAAGATAGCGTGAATACATCAAAAGAAATATTTTATTTTATTTGTGTGGAGGTTATAGGTTATTTAGTACATGAGTATGTGTGTAATTGAAATAAGTTTGCAAAAATTCTTTTCTCCATTTCTTTTCTTCATTTTTTTTTCTTCTTCTTTCTCAAAGCTATAAACAAAGACTTAAACTTTATTCACAAGTCACCAAACAAAGAGACAAAAGGCAGTATAAAAATGGGGTTATACAATATAATATACTACACATTGTATTGTATTGCTGGTTGATCTGTCCTGTCCTAAATTAAGTGTAGATCGTCATTCTCATCTCTTGGAGTTTGGACATGGATTTTTTTTCTCCATTAAAATAAAAGTTATAAAAGAAAAAACATTTTATAGTAATTTTATTCTGTTCTATTAAGTTTTTAAGTCATAATGCCAATATTTGAGGTACCCTCAGCATCGTTTTTTTTCTACCACCAATTACTAAATAACAACATGGGATGTTTCAACTGTTCATTACACACAAAATGATAAATGATTCTCTCTCTTTCTCACACACACACACATTTCGGATTTTATTACTTATATAAACCTCAATTTTTCTACAGTTTATTGCCCAATAGAGATGTATGAAGTAATGTAGAAAAATACAAATAGTACATATATGTCTAATAAATAACTTTCCTGTTTCCCTAATATAAATACTAAAGTGCCAAGAGTTGGTTGGAGAGAAGCCCTAATAATATAAAATAACATTTTTTTGCCATTTGCCCTGCCGCAGAAAAATATATAAAAATATTTTTTTCTTTAAAAAAAAGTCTTGTCTATTAACTTTGTGGAAGAATATAAAATTGGCTTTGAAATTTTCTTATTATTATTACAGATACTATGCTGAACTATTATTGATTTTTACGACTTTAACCAGAATCTTAAGCTATAGTGTTACCTTTTTTGTGTCTTGTTTTTGTCTCTCTCTCTCAATACAGATAAATGAGAGAGTAGAGCCAAAGAATCACTATTAATTTTGAAATGTTTTTTTTGTCTCCATTTGCAAATTTTGCAGAGGAGAAGTGACCAATGGGAATATTGATTCTTTATTTTGCAACACAGCTATTTATTAACTCTTGTTGAGATTTTAATTTAAATTTTTTTTTATATAGTCTTGACTATATAGTAAAAATACATGTAAATTTAATTGTACGTACATATTTATTTAATAATATTATTTCACTGTCTATTAATTTTTATTATATTCACACTAGTTAAATGCTCAGTCCTTTAACACGTCATTAATAATTGAAATTTCTTATTGCAAAAACGTTTATCCAAACAATTTTATTTTATACTGCTTTTTTTCTCTCTTCAACTCTACTTTGTTGTCTTTGTTATTTAAAAGATGAGAGATATATTTTGACAGTAAAATGAATAAAAAATGGACGGACGGTGTGAGGAGGAAGAGATGAGGATAAAATTGAACAGTTTGATTGTCTTTTTTATTCTCATAAAAATTGGGTACTATCTTGATACACACACATACTAATAAGTATACCTAGTTATATGTATGTGGATTACATAATACAAGTTTTATAATATTTTTGATCATTACACAGTCTCAAAAGATATTACTACAGTTGAACATGATGACTACTTGTTGCATGATAAAAATCCATCATGATAAAAAGGGTAAAAGGGTACATATAAGAAGAAAATAACATGATCATCATTTGCTCAAAGTTTTTTTAGAACAATGGTCTTAAAACATGTGTTCCATAATAAATGTGACACTCATCGTCACTACTATTTATCATGGGGTTGACCATGTTCGTTAACTTTGCATTAGAGAGACAAAAGTCTCAAGAATTATTTTGCCGGCTTGTCTACCTCTAACATATATTAGTAGAGAGATACAAGTTAAAATGTGCACATGTTTTTGAAAATGATTTGAACGAAGTTTTATACATTACAGGTATTAGAGACTTGTTTTTTTGAGATAAAAATTCAAGAATCTTTTACTAACTAACTAACATCTCTATATATTTTAGAAACAAACATTTTTGTATGTAATGTTCATGTGTTATTTGTATTAAAGAGAATTTGTTGAAAACGGCATTAAATATATATTTTGGATTATAATCATGTTCCTAGTCACAACTTAATTTTCAACAAGAAAAAAAAGTTTTGCAAAAAACAGGATAGGAAAAAAACATTTTTTCCTTTGGTTCTTTGGTTTGTCTAATAGATACTACACGATTCTATTAGTTCATTTAGTTAGCTATTGTGAATCTATTGTTGGGATTTTTGTGGAGATGAAGATAACAAATTTATTTTGTATTCAAAGACTTGACTTTATATTATGTCTATAAAGTATAAAATCTAACGGTTTCACCCTCTTCATCTTGCGTGTCTCTCTCTCTTTATGTTTATGTGTGGATGTGAGGAGAAGACTAAAGAGAATTAATTAATAATTTTGTAATCAAAATGCGCAACTAAATAAGGTTTTAATTTAAAAATATGTATAATAAAAAAAAATTATTCACAGCTCTCAACTTGTTCAATAAATTTTAAAATGTCATGCTTCATACAACATATACAGATATACGTACACATTCAATAAAAAGTAAAATTTCATTCAACATAAAAATAATCCCTTACAAGTTATGCAAAAAAATGAGGAGGGGAGGCTTTCATATATTATTAAAAACCCGTGTTGATTTTATTTGTAATAGACAGAGAAGATAATAATTACATTATAAAAAAAATTCAGACAAAATTTCTACCTGCACGAGAGCCCTTGGGTGGAAATAAAAAACAATGAAAAACATTTTTTTTATTTAAAATAACCGTTCCACATAATAATAAAGTCAGACTGAATTGTATAAGCATTAACCATTACGATTATGACGATTGTCTCATCTTTATATTATGCAGCGTACACACATATGTACATGGGTATGTTATAGTTATGAAGATGTACATTTTTTGACATGTAAATGAAATGTGATCATTTGAATAATAAATAGAATAGTACAATTTATGTTGTATAATAGGAAACAAGATTTTTACAAAAGAAAAAGAGAGGAAAAGATATTAGATGAAGATAGAGAAAAAGATGTTAAATCACGTAAATTGTATTTGAGTGGTCAGCCAGAGAGAGAGAGAGAGAGAGAGATGGAATAGGAATTACTCTAGAAACCCGCCGAGATTTCTACATGGACAACTCTCTTGTACAATTCATTTACAGGGATAATGACCATTAAGAGACATGAATGTTAAAATGGAAAAAATCAAAGGGTTGTACAAAAAGAATGTAGTTTTCAAGAACAAGAAGAAGAAAAGAGAGTGGTCTTAAGTAAATAGCTATATTTATTCGCATGTGATGTAATAATAGAGGCTAGAAGAAGAACAACTGAAGAGAGAGAGAGAGAGAGAGAGAGAGGGTGAGACAGAAGAGATACAATTTGCCAAGGAAACCAGATGTGGAAGATAGATCAAAGTCTCTCGGTAGAAAAAAGCATTAGCATGCACGTAAAGACCTAAGCTTGACCATATCTCATGCCATTTTTCTCAGGCAACAAACATAGAAAAAGGCTTCTCTTTTGTCAGGGGGAATGAACTTCATTTGTGTGTGTGTACGAATATATACATAATAGTTACATTATATATTGATCATCATATATATTGTTGGTACTCCCTACTCAGACTCAGGGTGGACCCAAAGAGGCAACCTTTTCGTCTCTCTCTCTCTCTCTCTCTCTATCACACACACTTATTGCACATGCACGTATAACATTTAACAATATTATTAGTACAGTCGTCAAAGCCACCACATAGTCCAATCCATTCAACCGGTTTTTCCTCATGTCTCTCATGTACTTTTTGCCCTCATGGAACCGACAAAAACACTTGAGAAACCATTCTTCTTCTTCTCCTACTCATTTTTATATCCCTTCCTCTAATAATATATATATATTTTTTTATATTATGGGATGCCATACTCAGCATTCTGGATAAAAATCTCTGCGGATATTTAATGGAAAACTTTAATTCCTTACATATTCATCTTTCTCCATACACATGTACTTTTATAATAGTCATAGTCTATTATTTGTAAACACAATTTCAACAATTCTAACTTTAATATTCTTCCGAGTTTTTTTTCTTGTAAATCCCTTCGCTTGACCACAAAAGATTTTTAAATCCTTCCTTTCCTCCATGACACTAAATATAATATATAAAAAAAGCTATCAAGAATTTTTACAAGTATGTAAAGTACGAGTAACAAAAAGTACAGATTTACAATTTAAATATTACTATGTACAAAAATTAATTTGGTACGGAATAATAATAATTATAGGTTATAGATTCTTCAACTTTTTCAAACGGAAATTCTGAGAGAGAGAGAGAGACAAGAAAATGGCAAGTGTAAAAACTTTGTACAAAATATTATATATATATATATATAAAACAATGTGATGTGATGTGTTGTGTGTACTTAAAACTTTAAAGTCGTTAGTATTTTATACAGTCAACATCCTCAATGTGATTGTAATTGTATACGAAACAGATACCCTTTTTCTTTCAATACTTGTTTTTTCAAAAAATTAATTGTGTAGGTTGTACACTCTACACACACATTGAGTAGACAGCCTTCTCTCTCTCTCCTCCGTATAGACAAACACAATTTTTACATAAAAACAACAAGTCAGAAGCAAGAGGAAGAAGGAAAAGAGTCATGTGAGGAGGAGGAGGGGGTCAGAGAAAAATTACACGTGGCTTTTATACCTGCATAATAAAATATGTGCAAAAGAATATATAATCCACGCACCTTTTTCGATACGCACTATCAAAGAGAGTCAAGAAGAAGAAGAGGCTTTTTTTGTGTGTGAACAATATTATTATAGTCTGGCCAGTGTGTGTGTGTGTGTGTGTGATAGATAGAAAAAAGAGCATGGAAAATCTCCGCCAACCTGTTTTTTGAGCTTTATATTGGAATATTTATATTGGAATTATATTACCTTTCTCTCTCTCTCTTGTCTCAAAAACTCTCTCGGCAACTCGCTTCGATTTTTATCGCCAATAATTAATCTGCACAGAGGAGGGCAGGTTTAGAAATAATCTTTTACACGTTCATTCTTTATATTCATTAAGCCTTCAACTCTTTCACCCCCCTCTCTCTCTCTCCACACACACAATCTGTCCATACTTAAAGAAGAAAAAAAGTCCATTGAAAACTATTGAGTGTAGACTTTAATGGGGAGATGTAATGTATTAAATTCAACATATGAATTTTTTTTGGACAAAAGTCTCAATGATTCTTTCCTCCTTCTTTTTTTTCCTTTGCTCTCTCTCTTCCTCCTCCCGTCATCTATTTACCACCTGTTTTTATATTTAAAATTATTATGAACATTTTCTAAACTAGCTTGTTTCCTTCTTGGCGTTGAATGTTCAATTCAAATTGAAATTGAAGAAGAGTTTTTTTTGAAAAAGAATTCATACTCAGTCTGGACTACCGACTACCTTGAGGGAGAATTTGCTTGATGATGCCTCCCATCATCATAAATTTAAAATAACGTTGACCTTTGACTATACTCAAGTACTTTAGATTCAACTGATAGTCAATTCAATTCATTTTTTCTGTCTCTCTCTATAATATTAAATTAATCTACACACTGAACCGTTGTTTATATTGACAATTGACAATTATGGAGAAAAAGAGAGAGAGAGAGGAGCCAATTTGGAATAAAATAATGACAACATGCATTAGATATAAAAGAAACTAAAGTTTACTTACTAAACTTTAAATGTCAAGAACTAAAGTTTAACTATTTCTCTTGTAATTTTGTTTTTTTTGCTTTTAAAAAAATGTTTTATTGTGTGTGATGTACTATAAAAAATAAATAGAAAATGGCTATTTATTACGGTATATAACGGAGTCTAATCTGTCGAGAGAGAGAGAGAGAGAGAAGAGGAGGAGAATGGGGATGATAATTATCGAAAAAAAAACACTTTTTTGTGTATAAAGTCAAAGGCAAACATCATTGTGGGACTTTGTATCTGTATTCTTACCCATTCCTAAAGTTTAGTAGGCAGGGTTTAATTACCATTTGAAGAGAGAGAGAGAGATGCCTAGCAAGTTTTTGCTAGAGTGTTTTCATCTCTATAAAACAAAATAACAATACTATACTTTACTGAGAGTATATGTATATATAGTACACGCTACTTAAAATGTTACATGTACTTTGTTCAGAAAGAAACAAGAAAAGCGATTAATTCCACATCGTCCCCACATGAAACCATTTTTCATTCAAAAGAGAGAGAGAGAGAGAGAATCTGAAATTCTCTTCATGTATAAAACTTGTGATGAAAATAATGAGCTCAATTTATCCCCGGTTGTAGTTTGTAGTTTCTGACTTTTAAATTTTTTTAAAAAAATATACATATAAGTACAATACAGATATATGTACAATTTTCAATTCTTTTCTCCTCTTGTTGCTATTCTTTCCCAAACATTGTTGACTACATATAAGGATAAGGATAGCTATGCTAGATGAACAAGATTTGTTTGCAAAATGTAGAAATGGCATGTTGACTTTTATATATAAATTTTCTCCCTCTCTCTCTCTCGTGTATGTAGTTAGTGGTATGGTGATAAGAATAAAAATTTAACTTCTTTTGACCATTCAAAAACTACATTTTACAAATAATATACATAGAAAATATGTAATGATGAGCCTTTTAGATTAAATCCCCGTCTCTAATAGTTTATAAAAAAATAACAAATTTTCTCCTGTCCATGATTCAACTTGTTATTTGAATGGCTAATAGCCAAAAAAAATAGTATGCAAAAAAATAAAAAGAATATTATTGGCAAAGAAATATTAGGATTGGCAATTGCCATGAATTGAAATTTTCAGCTAATATGACAGATCATTCACTCACATTCATTCACATAATGAGAAACAAGCAAAAGGAGGGTGAGTCAATCTAAAAGAAGGAGAAGACAAGAGAGTGATGGAGTTGGCTAATCTGAATGTATAAAGAGTCTTTAGAACTCTTTATAATCAGTAAACAATATTCAATGTACAAATGATTAACTAGATGCGTCTAATGTCCACAACCACACAAACAAGGATGAAAAAGTACACACAAATTTTTTGATAGACTATCTGTAATCTGTACAAGAGAAAAAAAAAGTTTTTTAAACTTGATCGGTACTTGATGTACACACTAAAGCCAAAAAATTCCAAAACATTAAAGAAATCCAAATTGTTGTGTGTGTGTGTGCAGATACAGAAGAAAAGCTCATGTTTGTTGTTGGGGAAGCTGCTTAAGTATTCAGATGAGAGAATTTCATGGATGGATGTCTACGATTAAAAAAAGAGTGAGGAATTATTACTTCCTTCATCAGAGCAACAATCAACATCAACTCGATGTAAGATTTGAAGATCATCTATTCTCCGATCAAAAAACGATGAGCAAAAAAAAAAATATATCAAGCTTTGACCCCCACCACCATCACCACCACACATTCACTCATTCTGGTCAATAATTACACGCAGAAAAAAAAACTGAATTGGAAAACAGAATTGGGGGATTAAGAATTGGAAGAAGAGAAGAGGGGAGAATGTATAACAGTAAGTCAAGTGTAGAAGAAGTAAGTGAGAGAGCTTCCTGGTTTTTTTGTATTGTCTTTTACCTTCTGACGGCTTTTCACTATGTTCCTCTAAGTTATTGACTATATCCAAAAGATAATACTTTTTTTTTATATAACATGTGAGAGAGAGAGACTCATCATTCGAGTATTTAGGATTCAACGTCTGATTTACGAATCAAACAATGAATTTACATGTCTATCAATTTAATCGAGAGAGGCGGAATTCTCTCTCTCTATCTTATCCCACAGATACATGTGTCCTGTTCTGTATATATATATATTCTACCGCTATTTACATGTGTAGCATTAACAATTTTTTTTATATTGCATTATTAACTTGTAAAATATGTATTTAGTTTTTTTAAATCTGAGTAATCTAGAGTAAAAATATAATAAATTATCTGCATCATAGATATAACATACAAAAAAAATTGTCTTTCATTGCCATCGCCATCAAAAAAATTGTTTTAGTTTTACAAATTATACACATGTAAAATAGCAGACATTTTTATATATAAGTACAGATGTATTACTATCTGTAAAGGAGGAGAGAAGATTATATTGGGAAAAAGTTATTATTTTTCTATTCTAATTTACACTTGACTTGTACTCTTCTTCTTCTTGTGTACTGTACATAATTTTAACAAAAGGATTATTCATATTCAAAAAATTCTAGTAATTTACAGGAGAGAGAGAGAGAGAAGTGCAAAAATGTAGTCTGTATTAGCCTTTTTATTACAAGTTCCTCTCTTGTGCCTTTATCACACTTGGTCTTACTTCATAAATTTATATATGACCGTAATGCAATGATAGCCATAAACAACATGAGAGGGGAAGAAAAAATAACGAGTACATTAAACATGTACCTATATTGCCATGTCTATCCTATATATTTCAATTTAATACACTCAAAATTCTTCTTAACCATTTTAACTTTAAAGCCGGTTGCAAACTCTTCTCTCTCTCTTTGTGCAGTTTGCACACTGAATACCAACTAACTACTAATTTCATACCAACAAATATATTTCTTCATCTTTTTATATGTGTAAACATGTATTAATGCCGTTTTTCTAAAGTTAAAAACAAATGGATCGAAATATGTGTTGGAAGGGAGAGTCACTTTTTTTTACGCCCGTTTTCATTTTTTTTTCATTCCAAACTTCTCGCAGGTGAGCAAGTTAAGTAGAGAGAGAAAAAATATATTTTGTATGAGAGCAATATGCGAATCATAGTTTTAAGGTTGTGAACAAGTGCAGAGAGCACCATGTCAAATGGACACATTACAAATATCCCTCTCCCTTGTACAATAAAGACAATTAAACTTTTTTGTTTTAATTTTACACTTGAGAGCAACCAGAGCACTGTATCTTCCATCCGCCTTCTCTTGTAAAATGTACAAAAGCCGAAAGTTTTTAATCTTTACAATCTTCCTCCTCCGCCAATGCACCTTGCACCGTAAAAATAATCAAGACGAAAAAAAAACTTCTTCCCTTCACTGTATGGAGTCTACTTGTGCCGCTGTAATTATTTCATCTAATTATTATTATAACTTTATATATAAATTATATACATATGATATGAGTATCTATATATAGTTTTGATATTCATATAAAAAATTATTTTAACTTTATCATTTTTTTGCGGAAAAAATATATTATGTAGTGACATGAATCTCAATTAACTATTCTTAACAATTATCTTGTACAAATCTTTTTGACTGACATGTGCGACTCACTGTAATTACAAAATTAAATAAAGTATCTGTACTTAAATTTAGTTTAGAACATTTTGTTAGTTGTCAGTAACAAGAACATGATTATCCCGCTGTACTGCTCAAGCTCACTGGTCGAAATGGAAAATGGATTATAAAATGAAATTAAAAATCAAGTTGACTTGTTAACTCTCATAGAAGAGGAAGAGTAGAAGAAATGTAGAGTAAACTCTTAAATTCTTTTTACTTTGGCGGTGGTGACAAGTGACGGGCTGTTATAAGAATTTTTATCCATTTTTTACTCCTACACAAACCCTTTAGCTTGACTAGTTTTTTATATATTTTTTTGTCTGCCTCACCTTCCCCATTATAAATGTCACGAAACTACCGTCGCTCTCCTTTATATAACTTTTTTTCTCTTTTTTGTATACACACAATCTTCCAACAAGGTTGGTTTAGATAGTAAAATATGTACAGATATATCTGTAGGCTGCAAAAAAATAGTTGCTCCCTGATTTAAAATGTAATAAAATTTATTTTATTTATTGTATTACTAGATACAATCATTTTAATTACAGTTAGTCATTTTACTGTCTTTACTACTCTTTTAGTAATTAATTTATGCTCCAACTTTTGTCTCAATAAAAAGTAAAATTACTTTTACTTTGAAAGACAATTTTGGCTTACACGCGTCTCTTTTCTCCAATGAGATTTACATGAGAGAAAGAGAGAGGATGGGAGGGGTGGAGGGGTTGGGGGGGGGGGGTTAAATTTGTAGGAATAATGTCAACTCCCAAAATCATATATTTTACAGTGCATCATTTTCTAATCGCAAAAGAAGACTTTGTCTGGAGAGAAGATGAAGAGGAATAAAAACCGAGACAAAAATGTATACGTGTTAAGTTGTGGTAACTGGAAAACGGCGCCATTGTGAGCTATATAGATACACAAGATTGGTCTGGTCATTCCAACAAATTTTTTTTGTGGTCAGCCTTTTATCTTTTTCTGAGACTGAAGATGAGTCTCCACACAAGAATTTTTCTGCTCATCTCCATCTCCCTTGTCTCTCTTTGGTCATGACTTATATGGACAAATCCTAGCAAAAGTCTATCTGTAACTAGTTCTCTCTCTCTCAAGTTCCGGACTCGTAAAAAGTGATAATAAATGCTCTACCAATTTCTACAAATATAAGAGAGTTGAAAATTATAACAAAAAAATTTTCATTTTCTATTTTATTTACTCATGTCTGCCTATTTTACATTACTCATAAGTCATAAGTTTATTAACATTAAAATTGCATTACTACAAGCACAAGCAGTTTTTCTCATCTTACAAAAATGTAATTTTATTATTTACTTGTTATGAGGACAAAGTTAATTTTAAATTGTGTCACTCTAGTCTAGCTGTAATTATTTAAAAAATTGTCTTGTTAAAATAGAATGTAAGAATGAGCAAGAAGCGTAGAGAATTGATGACAAAATGATTTGTTGTGACATTTTTTTTTGCTTGTTGTGAAAGTGTAATTAAAATAGATAAATTTAGTTACATGAGATTCAACACATAGAGAAAAAAAATCATACACAAAACAGTTGGTCCATGTCCATGCACAATTGAATTTACGAACACTCCCCGGGTGTACGCTTAATGAACTGTCAATCCATTTTTATATCTGTACAGATAATATCCATCGTCTCATAACATGCACAAGAATCCTTACCTTTAAATTGTTAATTGTAACACACTCGCCTTTCTTTTGAGAGCCGTGGCATAAATAACATGAGCACACGAAATCTATCTGTACAGCTATACGTACGAGTAGTTAGCCAGGGGTACCATATGGGCAATGACAATGCAAAAGATTACCTGTGTTCACATTTGTACTTAGAAAAATTGAGAGGAGTTTAAAATGTATAACTTGTATGTACAGTAAATGGAAATGGGTCGGTATGATTTTCATTTATCTTGGAGGTAATTCCATGGACAAATTATTACAAGTTAAAATAAAATGGTTCCTCTCGTACTGAGTATGTCGGATGATTAGTTGAGTTTTAAGCTTGAGTTGGCTCAGCTGTAATAAATAGTGTATGATACTCTCTCTGAGAATAATATAAAGATTTTTAAGATGGACAAAGATGTGTTATATTTGAATACACTATTTTTATACAAGAGATTTCTCTCGTCTCTGTCTGTACAGATAGACGAGCACAAAGTAGAGGGGAGGACATTGTTAAATTGTTGGGTTTACAGTGGTGTCTGTACACATATATCTGTATTTTCTGTACATAAGGAGGCTTAAGCCTAACGGTAGTGTCAGTTTTCCTTATACCCTGCTGGTTGAGTGGCAAGTGGATGGCTTCTCGTAAATTATCCCTATGCGTAAATAACTAGCATCTTGACACACGTGGTAATTAAAAAAAACCTTTTGTGATAATTATTCTTTCTAGTGAATTGACTCACATCCCGACAAATTGCAATCACTCTTTTTTAAAATGATCTACATGTCTCCACTGGCTAATTCTGCACAAATATTCTCTACATAATTAGACGTTCTCTCTCTCTCGGGCAAATGAATCAAGTCTTTTTCTTTTTTTTAAACATTTCAACAAAAATTCTTTTTTGAAACAAATTTTCTATTATTTTTTGTATTTTAACAGCTAAGAAAAGTTATGTGGCAATGACATTGGTCATTGGCATATCTTTTTTTGCTTCATTTTCAATTCCTTCATAATTAGCATCTCTCTCTGTCTCTAGTCTGTGAGTTCCCTTCTTGTTATCCAAATAAATATTTTTATTTTTTACAAGCGTACCTATCTGTAAGAGACGTAAACTTCCCCCCTTAAGGGTTCCCAGGATGTCACAAAAATGATTGTTTTTTTTCTTCTCTCATAAATATTACACTTGAACTTTGTTGAGTTATTGGACGATCCTTGAATTTATCATCTTTTTGTACGAGGAGAGAAAGAGAAATATGAATGTAGGACTTTCTGCCGAGTGGCACTTTTGAAAAGGTAATTTCTGACGAGGAACTTGTGACGGGACCATGTTATGACGA
>JAQIVZ010002273.1:0-22231 GCA_034700945.1 Arrhopalites spinosus
CTATGCACCATCCAGCCTCAAAGCCTGAAAGATGGAGCATAGAGTGTATATGGCCTTGGAAAAAATTAAATAAATCGTAGATCAAGTTAATTGTAATTAAATATTGCACCTAAACTATTGTATTCCTTAATGATACGGCAACGGATTTGAATTCAGCTCATTGAGATCTTTAATTTGAGTGGTTACATGATACCGGTATCTCGAGGTCACTCATAAATCTATATAAGAGTCTTTTTAATTAGACACCTCTTCACAACCTTTGATGACCTCTAGAGGTCACAGGGTTTAAAATTTTTAGATGACCTCAATGTAATGTTTAAAGGTAAGTTCATGGAGCAACTTTTTACCAATTTTCAAAAATTTTTACAAAAAACTTAAATTTAAGCCTATATGTACATACGGCAAAATTAATTATTAAAATAATCAAATATTTTCCAAAGCGGCGAGATGCGGCGACCAATATTTGTATTTGGAAAAGAATCTTCCATAATTAAGGCTTAACAAGGTTCTTTTGGTTCTAGCTTGGAGCAACTTGGAGCTCAAATGTTATGAACAAAATACTATTGCTCTCTTATCACAATGCATTTGACAATTTTCAAAATTTAAGTTTGCAAAGAAAGGATTTTTTTAAAAATTATGATATTGTAGGGCCAAGTAGAGGACATTTGGAGATACTACTACATATATTTATTTTTTTATATATACAATCTTGAAATATTTAGCCACGTACGCCTTTTTGTTGAAGGCGGATCAGTGCGCGCCTTAAGCGACTAATATACGAATTTTGTTAAGGAGTTTTTTTAAAGCTATCAGTAACTTTTTAAGTGACAAAGGCGATAAAAAATAACACGGTGCTGTACTGGGGCCAATTTCAAAGGACTTGTAACTTGCTACTTGTAACTTTTAACTTGGGCGAAAAGACTTTGGTGAAAGATGGCTATCCATTTAATAATTAATTTGGGCTTCAGGAAAGAAACCAATTCATTCCAACAAAAAAAAAGTGCGATGTAGAGACTTTTGTGGACTTTCTAAATTGCTAACTCACAAAAATCGCATATTGTCAAAGATAATTTTGTGACATCTGGGCCAGGTCAAAGTTTTAATTGTGACCTGGTTAACCCCGAAAAGTCAAATATGATGTGACATACATAGGAAACTTGGTCATTATGATGTCAGCTACAACTGAATTTTTTCCAGAAAAACCATCAGGTGGCGTCCATGTTATAAAGCCCTTCCTACACGGACCCCTGGAGGTCACACAAAGGGTCAATAAATTATTTTGTGTCACTAGGAATGTTAATGAAGTCCCAATATGGATTTTTAGATGTCCAGATTAACTTTGAAATTTAAAATAATATTATTTTGGTGTGTTTGAAATTATCAAAACAAATCTTATAGCTGGCGGCAGGAACCCGCCAATATGGCGGGAATGTTGGTTGACCAAAAACTGGCCCCACTTATGAACCTCCTTTGTGCCGAGTTTCAGAATTTTTCCATGAGTATGTCTTTTGTTAGATTTTTGAATATTGACATTTTAAGTGGACTGTCGCATAAAATTGATCCCACCGACCCGACTGGTGGGTTTGTGTATGATTAACTTTTTTTCATAGTCGGGTCTTAGACGTAGTTTAACCTGCTCTACAAGATAGACCAGTAAAAAGTGAGGGTCACCTTCACCCCCCCCCCCCTAGCCTCATTATTGTGAACCTCTCCTTTGGCAGGTTGTTTGCTGAGACCCTCCTGACGAAAAAATAAAGGGGTCACTTTTTCTGTGGATGGTTTCCTTTGACCTCCAGAGGTCATCAAAGGAGCCAAATGTACGTTATGGCCAAAAACTTAGTTTCCGTACAAAAATTGTCAAACTTGGCAAATGGACTCTCTTTGACCTCCTGATCATAGTTTGTATTGTGGTCATATCACATTTTTTATTTCTTTGCCCTCGAGAGATCAAAATGATTTGTCTTAGGTCACCACCTTGATCGGGGTCCCTTGGTAATCATTCAGCAATATTGATCCCCATAATCTTGACATTGTATCTAATTTTTTTTAGATTTTTCGGCCAACAGGGGTCAGAGCTACAAGTCAATTGGAATAGTGACCTCTCTAGGTCAACCTAAAGGTCAAAATGTTTTTTGTCTGAACAAAAGTTGTGAGACACATCCTGGTCCATCATTCTGCCAAGATTTCTTGAAATTCAACGACAGTAACCCCAAGATCCAGTGGATCTGATCCACTGTGACATGACTGGATCCACAATCAACAAAAAACACGAGGTAACGATAAATCCTGACGGTCTCTGTCGTTGGATTTCGATGAAACTTGGCAGAATGATGGACCAGGATGTGTCTCACAACTTTTGTTCAGACAAAAAACATTTTGACCTTTAGGTTGACCTACAGAGGTCACTTTTCCAATTTACCTGATGTAGAAGCTAAAGATTCAAACATTTCCCTGCCTGTTTTTGTACGTTTTTTAAACCAATGACTTTTGGATGAGAGAGTGAAGAGATTTGTGTCAGCAGTTTAAAAAAAATCAAAGTATTATTTGTAAAAATATTTGACACACTTGTAATAAATATTAGTATAAGTTTAGTCTTAATTGTTCATGGGGGAAGAACTATCTTGGACGTATAGAGATCTCATTGAGATCAGTCCCATTTTTTAACACGTTAATAAAGTTTGATAATAATAATAATACAACGCGGAGTATTATACATACTCTGTGAAATTCAAAACAAGCAATTCAATTGGCCGAGAAATAATTTTTAAAATAATTTTAAAAAATTGTTTGAAACTTTGATTTCATTGACAACAAATTTGATCAATTACTTTGACAACGACGGTTTTGTTCTATATGCGCACCCATGGAAATTTTGAAAAAATTTTTCAGCATACAGATGCATTCACTCATTATTCAAAAACCTTCAAAGCCAATTATCTCGGTTCCTAATGATGGAATTAGCCATCTGAGAGGAAAATTAGGACGCCCAATGAATTCCGCGTCCAATGAGTCCCCACTCACCTTTGGGTGACTTCCGGTTCCGGAGATAAGGGCCAAAATAAACAGGTTTTGGTCCTTTGGTAACCATGTGATACGGTCCAAAAAGTGTTCTCATGCCCTCATGATCCAACTAGCAAGTTGAAACAGTCTCTCTAGAGCATTATTCCGTGGTCGGTCTTTCAAAATTTTAATTTGGTGCAATTTGGCGGGCGTTTAGATTTTTGCACAAACACAAAGACCCCCACTTTTATGGATACATATACTTGCACAAAATAAATAGTTACATAGACTTGACAATTTAGTAATTGGCCAATGTACAGTACTATTAGGGTTTTGTTTGCTTTTACTTATAAATTATAGTATGATTAATTATTATTTTGACACAAATTCAAGGTCACGTCTCCCAATTAAATATTTGTCAACGAAATTTAAATTCAAAGAGAGAATTTCTATACCAACACCGAAAATGTCGACTGTAAACAAGTTCCCTCCATTTCCAGCCCCATAAATTATGTCCAAGTTGTCATTTATGCGAAAGACATTGGATGTGGTTGTGCTAAAAGAACTACCATTCTTTTATCTGCCGTCTTTACTTAATAATTTTTAATTGTTCAGTTTTTCTCGTGTTTTTTGTTCTGTTAATAATTTTGTTAAATAGTTTAAGTACTTTAATTGTGGCAAATTGAATTGGAAAGTTATTATGTCACGACATTGTGTGTTGAACAAGTGTAGAAACTACCCAAGTCTGTTATACGCTTATCGATTCCATATACTCTAAGCTCTGTGTTTAGACCAATTTTATTTGCAAATCCAAGAAAATTGGGACCACTTTCCAAATAAATTCGTACATTTCCTTTGCAACAAAACCAAAATTTACATCTCTATTGCCTACAGTAACATTTAAATATTAAATGGTCCCCTGATATCAAGAACTATTTAAAAAGATCCATCAAAATATTTTTACTTTTTTCACTTTGAATGGATCTGTAGTAAAAACTTTTTTGTCGAAACCAAAGTCTCAGATTCTGACACATGTTACATTATGTCGAGTTTTGACAGTTTTACTACGTTCTTGCTGGGCGACATTGTACAGAGTACTGGAGGGAATTTCCAAGTGAACAAAGGGTGACTACGAGTAAAATAATTTGTCATCCAAAATATGTCTGCTTGAAAAAACGAAAATATACTTAGCCAATATTTAACCAGCTAATAATGAATTTAGTGTTCACGTTCAGGTAAAAAAATCTAATATTTACGCCCGAATGGAAAAAATCCCAGTCTGAATTTTAACAAAAATCACGTAAAAATAAAGAATTGAAGCTTTCTTCTGGTTCCAAATGGGTGTACTTGAAACTTTCAAGTTGAAAGTATTATGTTAGCAACCTAAGCATTTGAAATCTAACGGAATCCAATGTGAGACTAAACAAAGCTTGTTAGACCTTAATTATGGGATGTTGTTTTGCTAAAATTGGCTGCTACAACCTGCAACATATGTAGCAGGTTGTGACAGCCTGCAACGCGCTATACATATAGCGAGTTTTTGATTATTTTAAAAATTAGTTCTGCCATATGTACATATAGGCCTAAAATTCAGTTTTCTGTAGAAATCCTTGAAAACTGACAAAAATTTGCTCCATGACCTTATCTTTAAACATTACATTGGGGTCATGCAGAAACTTTAAACCCTATGATCTCTAGAGGTCATGGGTCATGAAGAGGTGTCTAATTGATGATTATACAAAAATGACCGTAAATGGATAATTAATGGCCTACATAACATTAGAGTGAATTGTTTATTAGGGACAAAAAAAATCTATTTAGAAAAGTGCAAAAACTGTTTTCAAAACTAAAATCAGGCTCTAAAGATTGTCTCCCAGAGCCAATTGTTTTTTATTACTGGGACTTCAGTCATGACGTGAGAATATTTTGATTGTGATTTTGGCCCAAAATTTTTGGGTGTCGCTTTTTTGTCCGTTCGACATTTTGTCTGTCGTTATTTTGGGGTCAAAATTTCGTCTTTCTACATTTTGTTTGGAAATCTGGTCAGTCATCCCTCTTTATAGCATTTCCGTCATATCAAAACCATGATATAAATGAGGGGGGATTTACCTCCGCCCATACATTAAAAATTATGTAGTTTATGTTTAATCCATTCAAATGATTCATTCTCTCTCTTTTTTAAAAAACAAAGTGTAATTTTATTATAACAAAAACTGAAAACGGCGGCAAAGAAAATTGAATTTAGTAGTGAAAACTCAAAAAACTAGACTAAAGAATGCGTAAAAAAAGTTATGATTTATTGTGTAGTTATACATATAATAAATATGATAAATAAATTTAATTCAAAAAGAAAAAAGTCAGTCTAACTTAGTTAGACACGACAAAATTGACATGCCTGTCAACCTGTCGCTTCATCTCCCCCTCCCAAATTCTCAGAGCAGATTAAAAATTCCCCGCCCCCTCAAAAATAAAAAACGTGTGACCTCAATTTGGAGTCGAAAAAATAAAAGTCATTCACCAAAAAAAAAAGAAAGAATATTCAATTACACAAATGACAAAGAGACCATTGTCTTTTTCCTCTAGTCTAAAAAAATTATTTTATTTAACAATTTAATTGAACCTCAATTTGACTCTGCATCATAATCATAATTTTAATGAATAACAAAGAGAGAGAGAGAGAAGGAATTAATTTGGAAGGAGCATAATTTAAAATATTAATTGCCTCCCTCCTCACCTGTCCATCCTTTATTTTCCTTTAGGGGGTTTTTGGGAGTTTGGAATGTGTGTTGTATAAAAAGGGTGATTAAAATGGTTGAAAAATGGGCGGAAAGAGGAAAGAGGGGAGGGGGAGGGGTGACGTCCTTTAGTTTTGTGCCTTCAACTTTAGCAGTTTTTTTGCACACCAGCCAGTCTTTACTAGACAGTGCCAGTACCACCCCTGTCGCCCTGTGACTCTGAGTTTATCGATTTTAACGACGGGGAAGGAAAAAGTTTTTTTTATGCAAGAGCCAAATTGGAAATTCGATAACGGCGAGTGGCACACACAAACACAAAAACGAGATGACTACACGCTCACACTTTTATGTGTCCCAGTGACTACACAAGAAGAGAGGGAGAGAGCCTGGGAGGAAGGAAGAGTTTAATGTGGGGAAATTGTGGGAGAGGAAGTCTCTCCCTCTTCTTTTTTTGGGGTTATACATGAATTTTTCCCTAAAGACAGGCCCAGTGTCTAAAAAGGGAGCAGATGCTCTCCTTCCAAATCTCTCTCTTCCTCTTTGTCTTCTAAACCTACGGCTCTTCATTCCTTTGACAAAGGGCCCCCATCTCCTTTATCCTGGACTTTCCTTTTTTTTTCCTGTTAGTCTACGACCTCTACGAGACGGAAGAGTTGAGAAACGAGTCCCTTGGTCCTTTTTTGTTGTTAAAATCAAATATTTTCTCTTTTTTTAAAAAAATTATTTAACTTTATTTGAGAACACTGAGAGAGCCAATTCAATTGTCAAACTTGAATATTTCCCACTTCCGCTCCTCTCGTCCTTTGTCTTCTTGTGTGTGTGTGTGTTCCACGTGACGAGTCAATGGTAATAAAAAAAAGTATTTTATTTTATGGGTTTATTTTTATGGGGGAGAAAAAAAAAGGATTTTAAATTAACTTTAAATTTATATTGCTGATTATTGTATTTTTTTACAGAGAATTGAATGGGGGACGGAATGTCAGATTTTGTGTGGTATTGGTGTCGAATTTGTCGACGAACTTTTCCTTTAAAAGAACTTTTAAGGGCTCATAAAAAACATGTTCATTTTACTAAACATGACAAAAAAATGACTAAGGTCAAGTGTAAACTCAAGAGGTCAAAAAAATTACACAAGGATTTGGAGGAGGAGGCCCTTAGAAAGTTTTTTTGTACAAAAAGTATTACTCCAAATGACCCTTTTTTTCATAAGGGCTTTGATAGAGCCTTGAGTGAAGGGATGGCGGCGGATAAATTAAATGGGAGTTTGAGTATGAGTGTAATGGATACTCAAAGTCAATTTAATTTAAATGGTGACTTAAATATTAATAAAAAATTAATTACTCTTCAACCAATCAAAATGAAGGAACCTCCAATTCCAGTTCCCAATGAAGCCAGTGACAATTTTAAAAGTGACAAGGGGGCGGGAAATTCAGGAAAATTTGTACAAAAAAAATCGGAGCATTTAAATAACATTTTGGAAAAACTTAAATTAATTGCTGTCCAAAAATTGAAGGGACCGCCAAGTCCAATTAATTGTGGGGATAATTTGGGGGAAAAAATGGCTAAAATCCCGGTTAGTCAATTGGAGTCCCTCCCCCTTAAAAGTGCCCTGCCCCTCCCTGTGAGAGAGGGAAAGAAAAGGAAGGAAGATTGTCGTTGTAAATTTTGTTTAAAAGTTTTGTCCAGTCCAAGAAATTTAAGGGATCACGTGAGGGCCAAGCATACTGGAGAAAAGCCCTACAAGTGCCCCAGTTGTTTTAAGAAATTTGCCAGTGCAAAAAATGTTTCAGGTCACATGAGAAAAATTCATGGACTCCCTACTCGACCAATGGGGAGACCCAAGGTCAATGGGGTGGGTCTTTCGTCTGTTTCTGTTTCTGTTTCTAGTCAACCAATTTTGGAGGGACATTTAAATAAAGTTAATTCACTGCTGGGGGCTTCGGGAGATATTTTGAATTGTGCGCCAAATTTAAATAAGGCAGTGACGTCAAATGTACAAGTTTCAAAATGTCGACCCAATTTACCAGAAATTTCAATGACAATTTCACAATGTCTCCCTGATTTACCACAAGCTTCAAAATGTCCGCCAAATTTACCAGAGGTGACAGTTACACTGATGCCCTTGGAAGAAATTGAAGAATGTCCGCCAAACGAGTTAAACGAATTAGTGATGGCGCCATTAGAAATAAATACAAAATGTCCGCCAATTGTACCACAAGAGTCAATGGAAATTGAACAAATTGTGCCAACAACAAATTTAGAGTCAGCAATTTTAGTAGAAACGAAATCAAATGTAGATGAAATAGAGGCGCCAAATTTAAATTCAGAAATAAAAATCCCACCAGTAGAAAAAGAAGCGGTAAATTTAAATCCACAAAGTCCCCTTCAAAAAATATTACAAGAGTCAACACCAGTGGACTCTGAATTGGAGAAAGCATTGATAGAATTAACGAGCTTAATGGAAATGGAGATGGAAGCGGAAAATTCAAAAGAAATTTTAAATTCATTGGAAGAGAAACAATTAATTTTATCCAATAAAATTGAATCTATTCAAACACGTGACAATCAATTAGGGCAGTTTATAGTTCCACAAGTTTTGAATGGATGGACTTTTTATTTTTGTAACAAGTGTCTCAATATTTTTCCATATTATTCTTATGCATTTCGTCATGTTCAAGATAAACACGCCGAGGCGGGAAATTTAAAAGATTGTGACACTCATCCCATCCCAGAAATTGAATCTGAATTAAAATTTCAGACTGATTTAAATTCAAATTCAAAAAATACCACCGTCCTATCAAATGACGGGACAATCAAGCAAGACAATGAATTGACTTTGACCTCTAATCCAAGTCTAGGTCATAAAAGGTTAAATGGATTACACTTACTCAATGGAAATTATTTATCTCTTTCTATTCCTCAATGTGATCCCTTCATTTCAAGGGAGGCGGGAGGCGGGGCGGGAGCGGGAAAAAAATATTTTTGTAATCTTTGTCCTCAAATCTTTCAAAAACCTTCTCACGCTTTTAGGCATGCGCGTAGTCACACAAATAGGCCCTTTAAGTGTGAGGGGTGTGACATGACTTTTAGGATTCAAGGGACCCTTGAGATTCATCGGAGGAGGCGTCATTTAAAATTTAAGGTTAGTTTTTTTTAATTTAATTTAACTTACAAATTATCATTTGACTATTTTTTAAATTACAGAAATTGAAGCCGCCCCCGATCATTTTAAAAGAAGAAGATTGTCAAATTTTAAATGAAGCGCCCGAAAAGTCCGTCACTTTCTACTTGGCCGAGATTGAGGAGTGGCCATTCGAGACTGAGGAGGAGGATCCCTGTGTATGGGAAGAGGAGAAGGGGGAGGGGTTTAGGAATTGTGAGAATGACTCATTGAAATTGTTCCATTTTTCAGGGACTTAAGTCCATTGTACTGTCTTTGAATTTCCATTAAAAGTAATTAAAATTAATTAATTATAAAATACACATTAATTGTAAAACAAGAAGCCATATCAAAACTACAAAAAATGTTTTTTTTGTACAATTTTGTATTGTAAACTTAAACTTCCTACATGTGAAAAAATAAATTTAATTAATAATTAAAATATTTAATTAAAAACTTAATATTTTGTACATAAATATTTTATTTATGTTTTATACATGTACCTACGCCTACATTCTACAAAGAATCGTTTTTTTGTGACTATTTATTTTGTGTTCTTTAAATAAATTATTTATTGTAAAATTTAATAATGAAAATAAATTCATTGCTACTAATTATTAATTAATTTCAATTTATTTTGTGAAAGTCATGGGTTCAAATCTCACTGTGGGCATTTAAATTTTTTTAAAAGGCATTTGTTTTGTCAAAATTTTGAGGCACATTTTAAGTAAAAAAAAGGCAATAGAAGCATTTACTAAAAATTTAAAATACAAGAAGATAATTTAATAGTCAATTAAATTTAATGAGTTTTTGTGGTTAGTTAAAGCGTCGAGTAGTAAAAAAAAGTAGGGCAGAAGAATAAATAAATTTTTTGAGGATATAAAAATAGCCTTGAATAGAAATGACGAATTCTCATTTAATTTTAAAATGACGGCGGTTTCCTTTTGTAAATTAAATTACCAATTAATTTTTGTCAAACATGTTGACCTCCATACAACCCCCAAGTTTTTTAAAGCATGAACATGACTAAAACTTGCAAATTGCATCATGATGATGATGACTCCAACAATTTTTTTTTCCACTTGAAAAATAAATTAAATTTGACATGGCAAATTGAGCATGTACTCAAGTAAATTGCCAATTTGGCTTATGAAAATTTTTGTTTAAATTTAACTTTCAACTTGAGTTCACTCCCCCCTCCCTCTCTTCCCTCTTCCTCCCTCCCCTCTCAAAAACTTTAACATTAATTAACTTTAACTGTAATGAGGATGAGGGAATGGAATGGGGATGACCCACTAAATTTTAATTTAATTTTATGTACACAAGAAAATGGGCGTGTTGCATGCAACAGGACGAGACGGCCGACGGATTGTGTAAAAAAACAACAAACTCGAAGACGTAGATTCAAGATTGACAGAATTTAATTGGGCAACCATTTTTAAATAGTTTTATTTTTTAAATTAACCTAATTGAAGATGCGAGAACGAAAAGCAGCTTGTTCTAAGAAAAGGGCAGCTATTAGCTGTGCGCGGGAGTGAATAAAATCATCCTTCTTTCTAAGCAACCTGCTTTTCGTTCTCGCATCTTCAATTAAAATTAATTGGATTTTTTGTAAAAAAAACATGTTTATTCAAGTTTTGGCTCGTGCTTTTAATTTTAATTAAATACTAGTCAACCGGATAAATTCTTGTCAAACATTTAAGTTCAAAAGTAAAAGTGACTTTTCCTGCCACTTATTTTTTGAAATGTCATGAATGCAACAAATCAATTAATTAAATCATGGCCATCTATGGGTAGTTTAAATATAATAAAATAATATTTTTTACTGAATTAATTATTAATAAAATTCATTTTCATCAAAATGGTATTTAATTTAAAATGGTAAATAATTAAAAAATTAATTTGCTTTTTCAATAAATTAACACCAAAATCCAAAATATGTCGTCATTAATTTATGATTTGGAAGACCAGCAGTTTTTTGAAAGGCTCCTTTGACAAGAATGAGACTTTGATAAAAATTGTGAATGGGGGAATTTCCGTCTAGCCTGTCCCCTACTTTCACTTTTGATGGGGTCAATGTCCTCTCATTTACAAGAGGCCCTTAAGGCTAACAACGGCACATTATGTGGGGACTTTGATAATTGTACCGTTGGACCCTTTTTCACATCCCACAAAGTCCAAATCTCAAATTGTGCTTCCCCTTTTGATAAACTAAAGCCCACCAAAAATGTTTCATTAAATAATTTGAACGTTTTCTCCAAAATAAATTAAATTCTCAAAAAAATTGATTTAAAATAGTAAAATAAAAATAAAATAAAAAATCTCTAAAAATGGAGTTGGCCATAGTAGGGATTCAGCATATGGGCACAAATTTTTTAGCAAAGATAGTCATCCCAATTCTCCTCACAGGGGCCTTGGGAATTTTGCCAAATTTATTGGAACTTTATTCCTCCGTTGAAAGGAGTCAAGACGTCCTCAAATTCCCTTTTCAATTGGGTGACGCCAAAACTATTTATGATTTCATTGTCGGTAAGTTTTTTGCATTCTCAATTTGACAAAATTGTAAAAAATTAATTTTGGCAAATTCTTCTTTTTAGTTGGGGGCGGGTCAGCTGGGTCAGTAGTGGCCAATAGGCTTTCAGAAAATTATAATGTGCTTCTCTTAGAGAGGGGAGGGGAACCAAATCCATTGCAATTAATTCCAGGATTGGCGGTCGTTTTAATTAATTATCCTCAATTAGACTACATGTACAGAACAGTCCCTCAACAACATTCCTGTCTGTCCCTTAACAGTCAGGTAATTAATTTTAATTGTAATTTTAAAAAACATTTTTTTATTGAATTAATTCATTTAAATTATCTTTGGAATTTAATTTACAGCAAAGTTCCTGGTCCCGTGGAAAAGGCTTGGGAGGGTCAAGTAATTTAAATTTAATGGTACATTTAAGGGGTCACCCTGAAGACTATAATAATTGGGCTAATATAACTGGAGACCCACGATGGAACTATCAAGGGGTCACCCCTTTTTTCATGAAATCGGAGGACTATTGCTTTGCTTGTGAATACGCTTCGGATGACGTTGTGAATCGTAAAATGATTAATTTACTTATTATTTAATACTCAATAATCGTTAATTTAATTGTCATTGTAATTAGCTGCCTACCACAATACAACGGGGCCCTTGAGTGTGGGGAAGCCATCTTACAATCCTTTGGTTAATCAATTTTTGGAAGCAGCTGTATGGAATGACATTCCCAAGGTTGATTTGAATGCCCCTTACGTTGAAGGTAAATTTAATTGTTAATTTAATTTGTTTTAAAATTGAATATTGATTTTGATTACAATTTAAAGGGGTTGCTGGGGTCACTTATGATGAACGGAGGGGTCGTCGTTGTAGTACTTACAAGGCCTTTATTTATCCCATTAAAGATCGACCCACTCTTACCATTCACAAGCATTCGAGAGTGTACAAAGTAAGTCAATTATTTTAATTATTGTCATTGAAAATTAATTAATTAAAATTTTGGTAGATTCTCATCAGAGCCAGTGACAACGAAGCTTACGGAGTAGAATACGAGAGATGGGGTAAACGTCGAATAGCATTGGCATCAAAGGAAGTTATTTTGAGTGCTGGCGCCCTTGACACCCCCAAAATTTTAATGTTGTCTGGTATCGGCCCTAAAGACCATCTGGAGTCACTTGGAGTAAGAAAATTTAAAATTTAAATTTTAAATGTAATTAAAAATAATTTTTATTTATACTTAGATAAAGGTCAAGGTCAACTCACCAGTGGGTCAAAATTTGCAAGATCACATTGGGACATTTGCCGGGCCATTTTTAGTGGACCATGCCAAATCTTTTATAGTGGAGCGTGACGTCAATGCTGACACAGTAGCCGAATTTGCCATAAATGGGACGGGGTTATTGACCCAGACGGGGATTAATGCCAACGCATTTATTGTTTCGGACCGGGCAAAATCGGATGGGCAACCTAATTGGCCAGATACTCAATGGATGTTTTTGGGTATTGGAAATAGTGATAGCTTGGCACGTGACTTTTCTCATGCTTTTAACGTCCGCCAAGAAACTCTCACTCAATTTCTTGCCCCTGTCCTAGGTCATGATGCCTTCCAAATTACGGTCATGTTGAGTAGACCCAAACAAAGGGGTGAAATTTTATTGAAGAGCGCGGATTATCATGATGACATGATTTTGAATCCCAAATATTTTGAGGACTCAAATACACAAGATATAAATGTTATGGTTGAGGGGGTCAAGAGGGCGGTTTTTATGTCGGAACATGCACCAAGTTTTCAACGTTTGAATACCAGATTGTCCCCAGTCCCCTTTCCACCCTGTGCCTATTTACCATTTAGAAGTGACATGTATTGGGAATGCTTTGTGAGACATTATTCCGTTTCCATTTTCCATTTTTCGGGGACTACCCCCATGGGTAAGAAGGGTTCACCCGGGGCGGTGGTTGATTCGGAGTTGAGGGTCATTGGGGTTAAGAGACTGAGGATTATTGATGCGGGAATTATGCCGAATGTCGTGACGGTTAATACAAACGCACCGACGATCATGATTGGAGAAATGGGCGCCAATTTCATTTTGCAGAGGTGGGCGGCTTCTAAGAAGGCGGTGGGTGGGAATTCTACTGAATTATAATTTTTAATTTTTTTAAGCAATAAAAATTTTAATTTGAGTTTTTAAATCTCCGGCTAACTTTTTGGCAATTTTTTAATTTAAGTTTTATTTAATTTCACTTTTAAACTATCCCGAGTCAATTCAAAGGGCTCGGCTTCTGGTTCCTTGAAATTCAAAATTTTATTTGGCTTTCAATCTTGTCCAGCGTTTGAGTGTAAAAAGTGCAAAAATCAAATCAGCGCCCACTTTTTCTATTTTGTCATAGAAATTGCGTTTGCGGGGAAAGTTTTGAAATTGATTCCAGTTCAGAACATTTTTTGAAATTCTCTCCACTATCTATATTTGTAATTCAGTATTTTAGTAAATTAGTTAATTGTAATTAAATTAATTAAAATGATCCCAATTCCTAAGTTGACCTTCCTGACCCTAACTTTCAGCGTAGTAAATAGTCTTGTATGGACAGGCGAAGATTTCCTTGTTTTAGGGAAGCCCTGCATCACCGAAAAAGTCCGGCGGTGTTTCCCGCCTAGCTACTGTAACAGACAAACTGGCTTGTGCGACTGCGCTGAGCACCACAACGGATGGAAGTGGACTTTCCAGCACAATCAATTCCGTCTTTTGCCTGGCTCGAAATGCTGGCCCAGCATGGAGTCCCTCAATTTCTACAGTTGCGTCCAAAATGAAAAATGCGTCCTTGTACGCCCTGGGCGAGATGGAGATGGTTCAAAATGCCAGCCCAATTCCCCTTGTGACATGGGGGACTATAATTGTTTGTGTCAAAAAGGGCGGGATTGTTTAACTGAATTTATTTCAGCCAGTTAAAAAATTTAAATAAAAACAATTAATTTATTCAGTACAAAGATAATCTAAAATTCTGTCGTAGACAAGTTTTTTGGCTTTTTCTGAAAAACAAAAATCCGCATGCTGGAAATCTTTCATGGCAATACAAGCGTCATCCACATTAACGCAGTTTCCTAATTCCAGCAGTGTGCGGCGCACGTCCTGAAATTTAAATTAATTTTACAAATTAGTAATCAGTAAATTGTTTAAATTAAATTGAAAACTTACAGCAGGTGAACAAATTCCATCTCCAACAGAATACAAAGCATAGACAGGACACGTGACCTGACCTAGGTCATACAAGGGTGGTGACACTGTCCCATATTTTTGTAAATTTTTCTCAATTCCATAATTAAAATGAGAAAATTGACCTGTCCGAATCAATTGAAAAAAATGAACAAAAACTCGAAAGGCACTTCCTGATCTCATGTGACCCAATCCTTTTGACATTGCTTCCTACATTAAAACAAACCAAAAAGGTCAATGACGCCTGGTTTTGTACTGATAATATTTTTTGAATTTATTACAGAAGTGGCATTGCGCGCATCGTCATTTTTGGATGGGACAGCAAACCATAAAGTAGCCAATTTTCTGCCATGTTTATTTTTACAAATACGACAAAGAACATTTCGCATCCAGGTCAAAACTGGGTCAGGTCCGCCAAAAAATAAGTGGTCGATGGCTCCCTATGAATTAATAGTCAGGAAATTTAAGAACACGTTAAAATTTGAAATTGATTGCATGTTTCAAAAAAAGGGCTTACCAGCATGACCTTATCTGAGACACTTTGATGAAGCCAGTTCAATGACCCCTGATTATGTTGTAAATAGGCGACAGGGGACAGGGCGATCATGCTCTCAATTTTGTCATTGTATTCTGGCCGTGTGGATAGACAAACAAAGCCCATTGTCGTCCCCATGCTATGAGCTATATAACTTTTTAGGCGGGGTGCCCCCGTTGTCTTTAAAATGTGGTCTATGATGGCGGGTAAATCGTAGTAACCCATCTCGTGGAATCTATTTCAGAAAATTTAATTTTACACTTAAAATTATTGGAAATTTAATAATTAATTAAGTAATTTACGTGAATTTCCAAAATTCCTTTTGATTTGGTAGTAAATATTTATGCCGGCGGGAGTATTCATTCCCGCGACAATTCCCGCAGAAAACATCGTATCCTTGGTCAGCCAATAAAAAGGCTGTCAAAATAATACATTTAATTAATAAAATTATTTAATTATTAATTAAACTAATTAAAATTAACATACGCAAACAAATTTCAGGTGGTAAAAGGAACCACCAACCACTCGAACTTTCGATGCCATGTTGTAAAAAAATGGGGCCTTTACTAGGTTGACCTTGATTAAATTTCCCATGGGGAATTCGATCAAGGGTCAAAATGAACCCGTCGTCTGTCGTGACCTCATGGAGTTCTACTTTGTACCCGTATTTTTCTATAATTTGATCCTGTCAATTAAATAATTAAAATATTTTTAAAATGGGCGCCTACCGCCTTGACATGTCAATTTGATGAAAAATGAAAGGGACTGACCGTACGAAGAAGGGCATCCTCTTCAGCCCTCAAGCCAAAAATGTTTTCAATGGTCCACAAAATGAAATGACCCAGTTGGGTCATGAACCAAACCCAGAGGATTTTAATGAGTTTGGAGAGAGACATGAGAGGGAAAGTAATGGACATGGAGAGGATAATTAATGACTAATGAAGGAGGAAGAAGGATGTGTCAATAAAATTAAAATGATGATTAAAACTTTGTACTGTTCACTGGAGTGTTTGTATATTCCAAAAGGGTGGGGGGAAGTGGATTTTTGGACTTTGATAAGAATTTAAAGTGAACGTTGAGCCTCGTCTCACAATGTTTTTATCTAACGTCAAAATACAGAGAGGGAGAGTTCAAGAGGCCCCAACACATTCAACATTTTTCCTTGTTATTTTCCTCAATTTGTATTCCAAGGCATGAACAGGAAATCCCTTTTTTTCGTCCTCGTCCCTTCCAAGTGCTTCCAAGACAAAACAGATCCCTTTTTTCCAAGGCCCCTTCCCTTTCTTCTAAGGTTCACAGTTTTGTCAACAAGTTTGGTCCCCTTTTTCTTTCTTTTTTGTGTGTGGAAAGTTTTTGTACGAAGAGAAATGACCATGATTTTGATGGGAAAGTTTTTAAAATGTTTATTTAATAATTTAGAGTAAAATTAATTATTAATTTTGTATTAATTAATTATTATTAAATTATGGAGAAAATTTTTGATGTTAGAAGTAGTTAGACGTGACCCTCTAAAGAAAATTGTTGGCCAATTTCATCCCGATTACAACCCACCATTTCTACTATGGGATGTTTTCTTCAATTTTTAATTAAAAAAAATTAATTGTTAGTTTAAAAAATTTAACTGAATATTAATAATTCTAATTTAATTAAAATTTTAATTACGATTCTTTGTCTTTCCCATGATGTAAAACTCCCTTGACGCTGCTCTTTAGTTTTTGTAAGACTCCGTGTTTTTTAGGGAGTCTGAAAAATTGCCGAAATTATTTTTAATTTGAAATTAATTTAACTGTCAATTGTTAAATTGAATTAATTAATAAAATTACCCGGGATTTTTGATACAGAGATCAGTATCCACATTTCTCAATAAATATTTCCCGGTAGTGCCCACTTTCGAAAATTCCCATTGTTGTGATAGCTTATCATTTTTGTACTGAAAATTAATTAAAATAATTTATTGAATTTTGAATTATTATTAAAATAATGGTTAGAGAAAGTAATTAAAATTAATTGTACAAAATTGTAATTAAAGTTCAACCTCTTGAGTCACAAATTTTTTTTGGCCCTTTGTTCGTACACTCAAAACAAGGGTCGTGTTGGTCAAGTCCTTGAGACGATTTGTGAGGGTGCCATTAGTGCTATTACCCTCAGCCGTAAAATTAACCCAGTCAAATAATTGACGTCTGGGTACCAATAAATAGTGATCGTTTTCTCCTAAATAATTAAAGTTATCAATTGAAATTTTATTTTAATTTTAAATTAATTTCATTCTAACCTTGTTTAGCTAAAACGGTCAAAAATTTTTGACTGGCTTGGTCTTTCCATTCTTGGAAAGTTATATTGGAACCCACTTCCATTTCTTGACTGGTAACGGTCAAAACCTTTGTAAATTAATTAATTTAAAATATTTAATTGTAATTAAATATAATTTTTAAATGATAACTATTTACATTATTATCCAAAGAATTTGTAAGTTGGTAAAGTCCTCCATCTTTAACTTGTTCTAAAGCTAAAATAGATGAAATTAAAAGAGGTAGAAGTACAATAGACTTCATTTTTAATTGTTGATTAAATAATTCGAATAATAAACTTTTAAATGTTGTTTCTCAAGTCAAGATGATTTTCAAACTAAAATTAATTTAACTATTTTCTTTTAACTATGATTAACTACAATGAGAGTAATAATTACAATTTAATTTATTCTTTTGAACCAAAATATTATGTTAACCAATCATAATTAACAAAATAATTAACTTTTGTTAATGATTCATATTCATGGAATCATAATTTAATTTCAAATGATGATTAAAGCTAATAATAATTAAATAAGGTGACTCGTCAAAAGTTAAATTTTCCACAGACTAAAATCTACGTAGTAACTACTTTCCATTTTCAAGTTAATTGCCAGTTAATTGCCTTCAAGATTATTTACTTAAGTGAGCTAAATGTACTAATGATGATTAACTAATTTCTCCTTTTGGCTTAAGTCTCCTTTCACAAATTATTTATTTACTTTAATGTAATTTCAAGATTAGTCTTTAGAACTAAAATTAAAAATAATGATGATGCAAAAATAAAATGTCTGCTCAGTGTTCAAGTCAGAAAAATATTTAATTAATTGAATCATTAAAATTAATTTTTAAATTGTTTACAAAATTGAACAAGGAATACAAAAAATAATACGACGGGGTCGTCTTTGAACTGTGACCCCTCCCGTGGATCGTTTAATTTTTTGGGGTGGGGGTGCTCTCTCGTAAAATTGAGTGGTTGGAGTTGAATTAATGGAGCTTTTAAATAAAATTATAAAAATAATTAATTTAATTAAAAGTTAATTTTAAATTAAATTTTTACCGCTCCTGCCCATGTGGATAATATCCTTGAGAACTGGGCGAATGTGAATAAAATCCTTCCGGTCCATGACCTCGACCTCCCCTTTGCCATTCTCTCACGTCAACAACTTCCATCCGGTCCCCATGCTCAGGAACGTAATGGACTGTCTGACTTCTCGGCATTTTAATTGTCAATTATAATTCCTTTAATTTAATTACAATTCGCAACAGTCGCCAATGGACAATGGCCATCCGCATTCAGGAGGTGATGAGTCAGCTTTGAAGAAAAGAGACTGGCCAAAAATGGCAATAAATTTTTGCAAGGACACGTGACGCTTTGCTGTATGGGCGTACGTGCGGGCTGTACACCTGCGAGTTTTCATCTCCCACGTCTCACGTGACAATTTAATTTATGTAAATTACAAATTAATGCCATAAAATTATTTCAGTCAGAATTTTTTTATTTTTTAAAAATAAAACTTAAAATTCCTCAAAAGGAACTATTTACAAAAAAATAAAATAATTATAATGACAAATTAAATTTAACCATAAACTTTAATAGGTTTAAAATTCGGCGCTCCGCCATACCAAGATGGAATTTGATCTCTGGGACAATATCTCAAGACATGGGGGATCCATTTATCCTTGTTGGTGCCAAATATTTCGATATGCTCAAAGGCCCTAAAATAATTTAAATAATATGAATTAAAGTTGTAATGTTAATTTAACAGGTTAATTAATAATTTAAAAAATTTGTTTACCTTGCGAATATTGGGCGCACAAGGTTAATTAAAGTGTGGGCAACAGCATTGGTATTAACCACGAGAGCCACGTGTAAATGTTTTAGCAAGAAATATCGAATCTCTTGCGCCAAATGCAAGAGAAATTTGACAGCTATACATTAATTTAAGACACAAAATTAATTAATTAATTGCATTAAAAGCTCAATGACTGACCTTTGAGTTTCACTTTTAATTTTGTACAGTTAACTTACTTGGTAAATGAGCAATTTGTAGGAGAGAAAGCCCTTCAAAATCTACAATCATGACCTCTTCCGTAACTGGAATTTCCTCAGTGGAACTGTAAAAGGTCAAATTATGAAAAGGTCAGGATTTAGTTTAATTTAAATTTAAATTGTCAATTTAATTTAATCACCTTGCGTTGATAGACTGCTCCGCTCTGTAGAATCCTTGTAAGGCAAATCTAGTGACAAATTAATTTTAAATTAAAGTTAATTCTTTAATTTAGTATTTAAATTTCGAATGTTGGGACCAACTTCTCAAATTCAGCCATGGCTTCCTCCCCTTGCTCAACAATGCTTCGTACATTCCACTTTAAAATTTTAAATTGAGATTAATATTAACTTTGTTTAATTTAAAATATTATTATTATTTATTATTTTGATACCTTCCCGCCTTCAATGACCCAAACTGAAAGAATTAAATAAATAATTTGTATTTAGTATTTTAGGAGTTTTCTTATATTGAAAATAATTTAAATATTTAAAAAATTGGGACTAACTTGGGCGATTATCAAGGTCATAGCCGGCATGGTAGTAAGGGAAATTACGTTGAATGTCAATTGGGGCTACATAAGTATCCAGGTAGGCCCTTGGGTCAAATATTTTGGGTGCCTGTGTCGTTGTTGCGGTTGGTTGCTTTATAATACAAATAAAATTATTTTTAATTTGAATATTTAATGAAATAATTTTAAATTGTTGAAATTAATTACAATTAAATTTTCGGCTGCCTCATTTCTACTGGAACTGAGTGTCGTAGCAGCAGGGGTGGTACTTTTGCTTGTGATAGGTGGTGTAATAGTAGTCTAAAACATGAAAATGGTTTACAGCAATTTAAAATTAATAAATTAATAATTAAGTTAAATTATTGAGAGTCAAGAAATTAAAATAAATCACAATTAAAAAGTACCTTAACTGAAGTTTCATTGGTGGGTGGTAACGTGGTTGAAGTTGTCTATTTGTTAAAAAAAATAAAAATGGAATGAATTGAGGAATGTCAATTAAAACATAAATTAAAAAATATTACCACATTGAGAGTGACTGGAATTGTGGTAACTTGTGTGGTGACATTCAGTGTGACCGGTATGGCAGTGGTGGTCTAAGTAAATTAATTAGTAGTTTAATTTAAACTCAATTAAAAGCCCAACCTTCATCCTATTTTAATTAGAGACTGACAGGCAAAGTCAGTTAAAAATTAAAATTCTATTATTTTGAGTCAACTAAAAGAACACGTGGTTAGTGGTATCATTTTTTGTAAATAAAAAAAGTTTGCCAAAAATTTACCAAATTGACTTCTTTAATGGCCACATTTCCCTGTGGTGCTGTGACAGTCTATAAATTTTGATAAATAAAACTTTTAAATAAAATAACAATAATTTAAAATGACAATTAAATAAATAACTCACCCCATTTAAATTTTTAGTAGAATTCGAAACAGCATTACTCTTGGCAGCCTCATCCGTCAAATTTCCGCCACTCAAACAAACCAATCCGTTGACACTTACTATGAACACAATCAACTTTAATTTAAATGACATTATCTTTTTTTTCAAAATTAAAATTGTCAAAGCCAAAAAAAATGTAACTTAAACTTTGACAATAAATTTGAAAGACAAAAAAGACAAAAGAAATTTTTTGGGACGTCTAGATTGAGAGAGGGCTAAACATGTTCTACTCATCTATTATTACGACCACACTTAATATTATCTCTCCTCCATTTTCCCCAGGGGACCCTCACACTCACACACAAACTAATCACAATTAACATTAACATTGCAGACAGGAATCATTGCCCCATTAATTTGTCAATACAATTTTGGCATTACAAATTTTTTAACTTGACAAAGAAAATTTTTTTTTGCTTCATTGCAGAATGCAAGAACTTGACAAGGATTTTTTTTTGATCATTTAAATTGAGAAGATGAAGATGAAAAAAAAGAGAAGGTGAAGTGTAGAGTGGCCTACATTGTTTTTTTTGTAATGATAAAATTGAAAATTGCATGCTCTTGGCCCCTTCACAATTTTTTTAACCAACATTTAAATGAGACTCCAACTTGTTTCAAGTTTCATAATGGCAAAAAAATTCTCAAGCTCAAGAGTGAAGGTGCGTGGTTATATGTCTCTCACTGTGTGTGCAATTTTTAGAAGATTAATTTGTAATTTTTTTTTTGCAAATTACATAAGTTTCAATTTTTTTAGTCAATTCTTGTACACAACTTCAATCTTTAAATTCTTTGTAATGTTGGCTACAATTAAAATTACAAAATTTTAATCTTCAGTTATTGAGTCAGAATAAAGTCAATGAACTTTTTTTTATTTATTGTTGTTGTTTTTGTTCTTAACTGTGAAGGTGAATATTTTTAACAATTTTTGTGTAACTGCAAAGATTAATTTGTATTATAAAAATAATTTACAATTTGCAATGTACCGTTTTTATTTTTATGAAGTGGCAAAATTTAAGAGTCACGTGGTTTTTTTGGTGCAGTTTGTGACTCCAGAACGGTTAATAATTTGTAATTAAAATTTTTTAATTGAATTGGACAAAATTCAGAGTAGAGTTTGTAAATTGGTTCGATTTAAATAATAATTATTATTATGTTCCTGTGAAGTTAAAAATATGTTAAATGTAAATTTAAATATTTTTTTGCACCTGTTCAATTCAGAGATTGTGTGCATATATTTGCCAACAAATATTTTAACTTGGGAATAATGTAGCCTTCCTCT
>JAQIVZ010002274.1:0-22224 GCA_034700945.1 Arrhopalites spinosus
AATTATTTTCTGCCGGTTTAAAATATTAGCTGGTGTTTCAATATTTTTGCTGGCGTTGTAATATTTTTGCTGGCGTTGTAATATTTTTGCTGGCGTTTCAATATATTTGCTTGAAAGTTCAACAAATTTGCTGGCGTTTCCAATTAATTTTTTGGTGCCAAAAATAGCACCACAAAAAATTGGAAATTTTTGACTTTCTCCCGATCTGTTGCGTCCCACTTTTTTTATATTCTATGCTTTGGTGAAATGCTCAATGTTGAATTCATTTTCATTGACAAAATAAATTGAGATTAATTAGAGTATTTAAAATTAAATCCAATGGCTTTATTAACAACAAAAGAGCCAGGAATTGTGATGTAAGTGCTCATTTAAGCAGCTAGATAATTGTCAACTTAAATTTAACTAATAATTTAGCCACGATTTGGTTTGTTTTAGTCTCCTACTCTTGATACTTGAAAAGTTGGCAATTTTTTGTTGTGATAAAAACAATTTTATTTTTGACATTATATCATATTTTTGGCATGTAGTTAAAATAAAATGCCAAAGGCTCGGCCAACTCAATTAACATGTAAAAATTATTTCATGAGGAGAATAATTTTTTATGAACAAGAGTCTTGTTCATAAAAAAGAACAAGACTCAACAAGACAAGACTAGACAAGAGTCTTGTTACAAGACCTTAAAGTAGTGACACTTTTGGTAAATAGGTCTCGTAATTTTTTCAGAAAATGTAGGGTAATTTTGGAAAATGCTTTTCTTAGTTTGTAATTTTAAAATGGAAAGATTTCATTTCAAAGTGACATGTAAAATATTGGAATGCAATTTAAATTATTCAAATGGAATAAATAAGAGTGACAACATGTCTTGACTTGTAATTAAAATAAATAATTTAAAAAAAACGAAATTAAAGTCCCCCTGTATGAATTAAGTAAATGAGTTCACTTGTCAAATTAAATTTGTTTCTTCGCCCTCAACATGGTAAAATCAAATGCATCAAGAGTAATCAAATATTTCAGTATTTGTTTTAATTATTTATATACTTAATTTTATTAGAGCAGACGGAATAAAATTTAAATTCAGCATTTACCTTTAAGTAGTCGGCTTTGAATTATTCAAAATTGCAATAATTATTCAAAATATTGATGTTACAATAGAAATAGGTTTAAGAACTCTTACAAAGGAAAAAGTTGTTGAATCCAGTTAATTTTTCTAACGAGCCACCAAACAAAGGAGGCCAAATTAAATTTAATAAGTTCGAAAAATAAAATGAAAATGGGGATAAGAATTCTAAATAAATAAACCCAGAGAAGAGATTGGTGGATGGAATTTTCAAAAGTTGGGATTCTGTTCAGTTCTAATCCCCTCACTATAGTTTCATGCAACTTTTTCCACAAACTAAAATTATGTGGTAATTTATTTTTTAATTTTTTCTTGAATTCCTCCACCCATCTGAATTTGTTGACACGTTTGTGCCAAAGATCATAAACTCCCGAGCTTAAAAATCGCCCGAAAAATTTATGAGCAAAGTCAATATTTGGGGGAGAAATTCCGATACTGTAAGAGTGGACCCAAAATTGGGATTTGAAAATGTTGAGACTTCCATCCGTGAGAAGGGGGAGGATCGCCTTTAATGCTGGCCGGTCCTCAGCCCAATTTTCCATCAAAACATCAACGGGATCCGTCCAGTTTGATGTCCCATTTTTAGCCTGGATAATTTTTCTAAATGTTCTTGGGGGGTCCTCTGCCCTCCATTGACCTACAAAATTTAAAATTATTTAATTGTAATTAAATCACTTACGCAAGTTGTACTTAAAATAATGTTTGCCTGTTGTGTTGATGTTGAGAACTTGAAACTTAAAATTGACGTTGACCAAATCATTCAAGGTCACGTCCACATCCTTCGCTGATGGGACGATTTGATTACTTTTCGCACAAATAAAAAATGGCGAAGAACATGCAAAAAAATATCCACAAAAGGGAGAAAAAGCGGCGTGAAATTTGAATTTGATAGACAAATGCAGACAGAACAAAACCAAATGTGTGGGTGAAATTATGATTAAAAATAAAGGAATGAAAAAGTAAAGACAAAATGATGGCGGCAAAGAGGCAGAGCCAAATGTAAAGGGAAAAGGGGAGCCAAAATGTGGAAATTGAGGCAATGGGTTGGACGTAGTAGAGGGCGGAGTAATAAAAGTCAAACGTTTTGATTATCCCATGAAATTTGTACTCACTATTTTCCAGTTGGCAGTCTTCACAACTTGCTTTGATAAATCCGTAGGGATTTAATTTCCCCCCATAGTGTAATTCTTTGTAAGAAACCGTCACGTTTAAATACTGTGTTAATTTTTGTAAGAGCCAATAGTCGGGATATTGTCTATACATTGACTTCAAGGCTTTGCGCCCATCCCCGACTAAGTGATCGTGAAATGTTTTCATTTTATTGATGAAGTCAGTGAACGCTGGACCATCCCCCACTAAATGACTTTGAAAATCACTCCAACGTCCAGAAATGTCACTGATGAATCTTCCATTATTTGATTGTCTTCGAGCATTATAAGTTATTTTGGTAAATGTTTCATGAGAAAGATCAGTTGATGAGAGAAAAGGTAAAGAAATTGATTGAATCTGTAGGCCTCTAACATGGGCAGTTACAAGAACAAGGGACAAGTTATTGATGCGCATAGAGAAAATATTCATGGACACTTGCAAAATATTTGAGGGAGTGTAACATGGAAAGGTTGTTGATTCAATTGGTTCTTTAAATCTGTCCATATTTTTTGCATCACTCACAGAAATAATGACGTCATGAAATAAATTAAAATTTCCCTGATTTGATTTTGAAAATGACGAGATTGTCTCAAAAGGATTTTCGTGCTTCTTTTTCATTTTCTCGATTAAAAAATGAATTTTAAAGTTGTCAGAATATTTACCAATTGAAGTGCCATTCAATTTGTTGGAAGGAAGAGGACTCGATTTAATCCAATTAATTGTGGGGATGTCCATAGTTTGAAAAAATTGTGGGAATATTTCAAATTCATCACTTTTATTTGGAATGTGCAGGGAGATTTGGGAGTACTGGTAAATTTTCACAAATGACTCAAAATGCATTGACACTTCCGTTGAAGTATTATTTTGATTTGAAAGAAAACGTCCCGACCCCCTGAAAAATTGACGTACGTAGGAGTAGGATTTATGAGGTTGCCTGGTAACGTCTAACAGAAACAATTAGATAAAAGTTTTAACAGTTTGTTGACCATGTCAATCATTAAATTTGCTTGGCTTAAAGGTTCTTGGGAAAAATTTAAAATGGGGATAGATAAAATTAAAAAAAATAATGGAAAAGTCATCTTAACTCAAGAGCCCTTTATGACATTGAATTTAATGTTTCTGTCACTGTAACATGTTTTATGAGTGACATTAAAGAGCGGTTGGATAAAACAGTTGACAAACAGAAAAACAATGAACCATTAAAAATATTTTTTACTGCCTTCTTCCACACAAAGCAACTCTTGCCTTGTTTTTGTCAAAATGCAAAAATTAGATGTATTTAACCCCAACTATTAAATATGGTTGTAAGTCAGTTTAATAAATTCTTCTGAGGACACTTTTAATCCTTTGATAGTCAAGAGTCAGGATTTGGGACCGGTTTGGTTGGCATCAAATGACTTGCATAATATGAATGAATCTACACGCTTGTGCTTGAGTTTCCTCGTCTACTCAACTCCTGGTGGATCTTTACCTCGCACTCAATTGTTAATTAATAGTTAATGTTTAATGGAATAAATGATACCATGAATTAGTTCTGTCATGGGCGCAAAATAACGAGGCAAACTATTTTGAATGAAAAATAAGAAAAATGTTGAAAATTGAGGAGCCGAATCACAAGAGACACAATTTCAGCGTCTCTTTCGTGACCCCCCTCCAAAGATTTTCAGAGGAAGGGGTATGTTTCTGTAAATCAAATTAATCAAAATATTTACGTTGAAAATTAACTACATTATACGAAGATGCAAATCAATTATTTTACCTATTATATTTTTGAGACGAAAGAGTACTTAACATGGATACAAGCCAGGCTCACAATTGACATGACATACAATCTGCATGCAGTAAAGGTCACGGGAGTTTGATTCAATTCATTTAAATTAATGGAGATCAATTAAGACGTCGAAGAATTAAGACTCTAATTAGTCAATATATAAACCCATCCCTATAAATAAAGGGCCATTCAACAAAGACGTCTCTACCTTTACGGGGGAGGTACCTCGGCCGTCGGAGACAAAAGGAGACATATGGAGGTAGGGGGTCAAGGCCGAGAGACGTCTTTTTTGAACCAAAGAAAAAGTCTAGTTTTTTGAATAAAACTTAAATTTTTTGCTCATTTTAGCATCGTTTTGCTGAAAATTTTCTAACATTGACAACAGTTTTTGTTTTTGGTCATCTTGGTTTGAGTTCATTTAGCTTTCAATGACAACTGTTGTCGGGTTACTTGATATTGGGCACATTAATTTCGGCATTTTGAATATCAATTTTCGAAATTCGGATTTTTAAGTTGTAAATTTCAGTTTTCGGTTTTTGAATTTTGGGTTGTCAGTAGAAAAACTGAAATTCAAACTTCGAAAAATAAGCGAAATATTTATTCGGAAAATTTTGCTGGTGAATGGTTTAGCATCATTTAAATTTTTTTGAAAGGGTTTTAAACCACAGAAAAATAGGAGACAAAAGGTGGAGACATAAGGGAGGGGGTACCCTCTTGCTGGGAGACAAGAGGGGGACCCCTCAAAAATCTCCGATTTTGAGGAGACGTCTATGTTGAATGGCCCCTAAACGTTTTTCAACAAAAAAAAACAACAAAAAAATTTCCTCTTGCTACTAAAATTCCAATTTATTTTTACTCATTAATTTTAAATCCCCAGTAAAATTATGCTTGTCTCTTACTAGTACAGGGTACTCGAATAAATCGATTTAAATTAATTGAAAATGAAAGAAGACATAATGACAATTTATTCATCCATTTAAAGTACAACTAGACGACACAAAAAAATATTTTGTTGACTCACTTGAATCTAAAATTCTAGACAAAAATAATTTACAATTTTAATTCTATATCACAAAAATACATTTTTAATTACAATTAAAAAGTCATTGGAAATCCAAGAGGAAGATATACACAGTTACATGCCGTCCACAATTTGCAGAAAGAATAATTTTTTTATCTCCCCCACACAGATCTCTTACATCACATCTCCTGTCAGAAAACTCATCTGCGCAGAGATGGACATGACGCACCTTCCCACATTAAAAATCAATATCGAGATAAAAGAGTGACACATTTAAATACGCCCACAACAAAATTAACACTCTCCTCTACAATATTAACATTTAGAATTACAATTAATTCAGGTAACTTTTCTACTTAATTAAAATTGACAAAAGTGAATTCATTTTTTTTGCTGTCCTTTCCTTTACAATGAAACGACCATTAAAAATGAAATGACAAATTTTTAATTACTCATCTTCATCATTTTGATTTATCTGTTGTGTAATTTTAAATAAATTTTCCAAAAATACTTTAGCTTGACAATCCTCAATGGGAATAAAACAAGGTAAAATAAATTGTTCAGCTTTCATCCCCTCCTCAAAATACAATTGACATTGTTGTAATTCTTCATTAAAATTATAACTATAAAAAGCAATATTATAAAATGCTTCAGGAACTTTTTCATGACATTTTGGAGCCATTTCCAAAAATTTAAAATAAGCTTCTTTAACCATTTCCTCTTGTTCAATGTCATCCCCCACACTAGCCAATTTTAATGTTTCAGCTTTAGTCAAAAGAAAATCATAATCATTGGGAAATTCAATTAAACCTTCATCAATTAATTTTAATCCTTCATCCCATCTCCCAATCAGCCCCAAAAGATGGGAATTCATTCTCCATAAAAATTTGTCTTTTAAATATTTCCTCCTACTTTCCTCCACAAATTCCAGAGTTTTTTCCAAATTTTCTCTCTTTATTTGTAATATTATGACGTGACAAATCCTAGCCGCTAAATCCAAATCACGTGACTCTTTATTCCAAAATTTTGTTGTATTGCCCAAGGCAATTATTTTGTCAATACCCGGTTCCATCATTTGAATAATTGGGGAGGTCAGTAAAGCAAATAAATGACAGGATTGAATACAAAGAGAATACAAATAAATTATTTCATCCATTTTGGCCCTTTTTGACACAACCGTCACACTGTCTTGATACAAATTTAGGGCGCTCATAGCCTCAGCACAGTACATGACAGACGAATGAATTCTGTGGGCATATTCATCCCCATTGTGGGCCATTTGTTTAATTAATTTTTCATGTTTTTGAAACTCAAAAAATATTTGGGCTTGCCTCCTCTCATATGTTGGGGGTGATGGGGATGGTGATACATTTTGAAAATTATTTTCTTCTTTTTCTTCATCTTTAATGTCATCATTGTGACGGAGTTTCTCAATTGATTTTTCCAAATTAATTTGATCCATTAAAGTATTGGCATTTTCCATGTCGAGAGCTTCATACAGCCAATCTTCAGCCTCGTCTGGCTCACCCAATTTTATGTAGAGACGACAAAGACTGTCCATTGACTGAGCCCAGTCTTTTTGGGCAGAGAGTTTCCAGTATTCAATTGCTTTTTTTGTGTTCTATTATTAATTTTATTTATTAATTCACAATTAATTAATTAAAATTAAATTCAATGTTTACCTGAGCCACACCCAACCCCTCAGCATAAAAATGACCCAAAGAATGGCAAGCAGCTTCACTCCCATTTTTATGAGCTTTTTCAAACCAATTCAATGCCCTGGAGTAATCCTTGGGTTTACCCTTGCCATTAAAATAACATTGTCCCAAATAAAATTGTGAATTTGAAATCCCAATTAGGCGGCAAATTCCAACACTGCCTGGTTTGTCTCGTGGGAGATTTGAAGCTTTTTCAAAATACTTGACGGCTTTTTCTAAATCTTTTTCTACTCCTTGTCCGTCTTGGTACATGACCTACAAAAAATTGAGAATATTAATTTAAATTAAAAAATTCATTAATTAAAATTAAATTTACCCCCAAATTAAACATTCCATTGGGATCTCCCACAGAAACAGCCTTGTCATACAACTCGGCCGCCATTTTCAAATTTTGAGGGACATCAATCCCATTTTTGTAGCGATCACCCAAACAAACCCAACCCACAGCAGCCACTTCCGGGTCTTTGTCTTGACACATGTCCTCAACCACTTTAGTCAATTCTTCAGCTTCCACATGAATCGAGCCATTTCTTTCCTCAAATTCATCTAGATCTGGTTGAGTGGTGGCACAAGCCGCCAAATCATTTTCCAATTTGAGTTCCTCCCGACACTCATCTCTTGCCCTTTTGACATGACATTGACTTGGACTCAGGGCTAGACTTTGATTAAAATTTTCTACAGCCAAGAGCCATTCACGTTGACGTTGAAAAACTTTCCCCAACCGGAAGTAGCCTTTAAACCACAAGGGTCTTGATTCAATTGCTTTTCTGGCATCAGCAGCAGCCAAAGTACCCTCTTGGTCTTCCTCTTGAAGGGCCAGGAGTCTGGCAGAGCTTCTATTGGAATACAAGAGCCCCTTGTTGAGGTTATCCAACCCGGGTAATATTAGAGCTGTTGTGTAGAAGTGAATGGCTTTTTTGTAATTTTTTAATTTTGCTGCCTCATTCCCCTCCGCCCTTAATTCCCCAAATTTTTCGTGGGCTTCCTCCTCATTTAAACTTAAGGGCCCTGTTTTGGGCTCAAGACTATAAATGTTAGGACAATTTAATATTTTGTCCATGTCCTCTGTGTGTACTCCAAGTTCCTCTAGAGCTCCATACCCTTTTTTCCATAATGGAGTAAACTCAAATTGTGACAAGGATTTCTTTGTCAAGTGGACATGCTTGCTTCGAACTTGCATCAATTTTTTTATGTTCTTGTTCTCCCTCTGAATTTTCTCAAACTCTTGACTGGACAAGGAGGAGGGGGGCTCAATGTTGATTAAGAGGGACGACAAAATAGTCATGTCCCATTGGTTGACATGACCCGAGTCAAGTTTTTCTTTTTGAGATTTTGTGAATCGATTGTACAACTGGCGGGAATAAATTGTACACAATTTCCGACTAAATTCCCGACTATTCTGCCAAGACTCCCCTGTCCAATTTTTGTAACGATAGAAAAATATTTCACGACATTTTTCTAGTCCTTTGTCAAGGAGGAGAGAGAGCCGAATGTAACTTTGAAAATTTTGCATGTATTTTATGTCCTCCATTTTTTCTATTTATTAATTAACAAAATTTTAATTTAATTATTTTTAGTCAAATTAATTTGTCTGTAAAATTCAGTTGACGTTAAATATTTTACTTACTAATCTTTTTACTTGTTTTAGTGGGATGACCAAGTGACGTCACAAAATGAAGAATAAATAATTTTATTTTTAGAAATCTAGAAAAAAAACAATTTAAATGTCACACAATAATTAAATTACACGTCTTTAGTTAATATACATTTAATTACAAAAATCAGTAAATCACCTTGATTGACACTTGACACGCTGAATATTTGAAATATTTAAATGATATTTGTGGAATTGTGTGAGGGAGAAAAGAGAGAGAAAGTGTTTTCAAATGGGGACAGGGAATGTCAAGGGCGACTGTCAGGGGCAACGGAGAGAGCGGAAATGGCAGACAGAGAGAGAAAGTGAGAGAAAATTCGGGGGCGTGTTGAAAGCAACTTCGTACAAATCCTGCCAAACCCCACCAATTTCAGTTCAACACGCAGCCCAACACGCAACTTCAACATTTAACTACCTGAGAATATTAAAATAATATTAATTAATTAAATTCCATTTATTTTGGGCATTTATCTCTACAACCATTGCCAACATTAACATGATGCGATCAATAATTAAATTCCATCATTTTAAATTCGGTTTGTGAACTGGGTAAGAATCAAACCCTGTGAGAATCATTACTTAATAAATAATACTACATTAATTAAGTCTGTAAGACATGGTGTTGTCATCACTAGAAAAAATTTAATGTAATAACCATTAAAACTATAGACAATAAAACGTGGTGAAAGCTAATGTCACCATTAATTGTAATTATTTTATAGCATGGCATACAGCTTTTAGTGCTCTTCACATTTAGCAGTCACTTCCATTTAAAACTAGAACAAGAATCTCGCTGAACAAAGTATTTTGAATCAATCAAAAACGATGAGGAGTTTTGCCATCTTCTGCACTTTGGTGGTCATTTTCTGCGTCCTGGATTCTGTAAAATTATTTCCATTAAATAATTTGATTGTATACTAAATTATTTTTTTGACCTCTAATAGACGGTGGCTAGACACCGACGACGTCATAATTCCCGCCGGCAAAAAGAGAACACGGAGACTGACCCGGAACGAATGATTGAAGCTCTGAAACCAAAGATCCTTAAAAAAGCTTGTAAGACAGTGAAATCAATTTGTAGTAGCAAGAGGGCGGTCATATTTGATGTCAAGGAAGTTTTTGCCATCCCTGATGGAGACCGAGGAGCCACCTACACCATTCGGGCCACCATCAATGACTCTTTATTTGAAATCCAAATTCGGGACAATCTTAAAAAGAAAACTCTTCTCTATGTAGGGAGCCCTAGAACTATAGAATAATTACCATCCTAATTTATTTATACGAAATTTTAACCATGTAAATTGACCCAAATAAACTATTTGTAAATCATCCGTCCCTATCCTTAAAATTATTATTGAGCATCCACTCGTCAAGTCTTAATTTTATTCATTAACATTGTCACAATTTATTGTTTATAATTATGGTCTAATTATACCATATTTAATTAGGTCACTCGCTCTTTGTCGTATGACCACGGTCAATATATTTTGGCCATAATTTAAACAATTTTAATTAGATTTCTTCTTGTAAAGTAGTGTGGTGGTGTACAATAAATTATGGAGACTGTAATTATGAACATAATTATGATTAATTCCTCCCACTGCGGTAATTCTCATCTCCATCCAAACGCCCAAACATTTTTCATACTTTCACTGTCTGTACAAATAAAACTTTCTTCACAACAAAACACTTTAAAACGTAATGGTCATTTAACCAACATTTTCAGTGGGTTCGTAGGAAAATGCATTATTTTTGAAAAAGGCAATTTAACATTCACAAATTTTACAATTTTCACTTTGTTGACACGGTCAAAATGACAATAAAATGGTCACCAGAGAATATTACTTCGACTGTCCAAGTCTCCATTTCTTTTAGGTTTAATTTAATATTTTTATTTACAAAATAATAAATTAATATTTAAATATTTTAAATAAACATAATTTTAATTGGATTTATTTTATTGTCTAGAAATTTGGAAGATCGGGATACTTTTTCCAAGTAGAAATAAATTTTATTTAAATATTAATTTTCCAAAAAGTAAAGATTCTACAAATTAAATATTATTTTAGATCTGACCCCATCTGTATGATTTATCATCGACCACCCGGGTCAAATGATTGGGTCACTTTACTCCACACCGAGATGATTGAGTAAAATATATTTTTATGACAATTTAAATTCATTTAAATATTCGAAATAATTAATTTCTATTTTCTAGGAATGACCTTAACCCGGATTTTGCGACTAAAGTAAAATCTGAAAATATATTAAATTAAATTTAGAGTAATTAAAATAAATTTAATTGTAGCTCATCTACGACTACAAATTTGAAAAAACTCAAGCACTTCGTTTTCACGTCTATGATGTAGACGACGATTGTCTCGATTTTGACACTCACGAGTCTTTGGGCTACGTCGATGTCACACTGGGTGACGTCGTCATGGCTGGGCCAGAAGGGTACACAAAAGAATTGAGTGGCCTGTCATACAAAGACTACGATAATTACAAGCCACCCTCCACCATTCTTTTAATTGCTGAAGAATTAACTGCCGAAAAAGAAGAAATCCATCTCAAATTAGGCGCCAATGCAATTGCCAAATGGTCTGGCCCGTTACCACCCAAAACTTATTTTATGATTTCAAAATTATCAAGTGCCGACAAATTTCTTGTCGTCCATCGAAGCGCCATGGTCAGAGGGACCAATCCTGTTTGGCCCCCTCTGAAAATGTCCAGCCAGACTCTTTGTAATGGAGATCCAGACAAGGAGCTTAAAATTGATGTATTTCAATTGCTATTTTCGGGGGCCCTCCTTCCCATTGGGTCAACCCTAACGACCCTTAATAAAATGCTGAGTCTCAAACCCAAAACAAATATTCCACTCACGGGTCCAAAAGAACAAGTAAAAAAAACTAGGCCAATTAAATTAATTGTTAATTAATTCTCTTTAAAATTTTATACAGGAATTACCTGCCTCCATTTACATTAATTTGTGTACACTGACACCTATCCACACATTCATTGACTATGTCAGAGTCACTCAAATCCATGTTTGGTTTTCTATTGACTTTACATGTGAGTCAATTGTTTATTAATTTGAGTTTGGAGCCTTTTAAAATTTTAAATTGGGCGCCATTTTTTAGGTTCGAATGGTGACCCACACGACGCTCGCTCCTTGCATTACTACGGTCCAACTACTGGCAACGATGCGGGAACTCAACAGCCCAATTTTTATGAGCAAGCTATTAGAGCTGTAGGGAATGTCCTGCAGGATTATAGTAGTACTGGTGAGGTCATTGATCTAAGGTCAACTTCTATTTTATTTACGCAATCTTTAATTTTTAGATGTCTACAAATGTAGAGGATTTGGAGCACGACTGCCACCTGTGGGTGATTTGTCCTACGATTTTTGTCTCAATCTCACCGACTGTGCTGACTGTCCCGGGTAAAAGATGCGAATTTAACAAGTTAAATATAAAATAATTTAATATTAATTTTTATTGCAGGATTGACGGCGTCTTGGAAGCATACAGGTAAAAATCAGAGTAAAAATATTGACCTTTGACCTCGCATAATTTTGGTACAGATTCTGCCTACCTCAACTTCAACTCTACGGGCCAACATATTTCGCCCCGATCCTAAAACTGGTGATACAAGAAGCGACCAAGAGTAAACCAGGAGAAAATTATTATATTCTCGTCATCCTGACTGACGGGGTCATCACTGACCTAGAAGAGACCAAGAGGGTAAGCGGGAAATTTGAGGTCAATTTAAAAATTTGAAATTTTCAAAACTTTCTAATTGCAGCTCCTCGTCGACTCATCTGGTCTGCCCTTGTCGATAGTCATAATTGGACTGGGAGAAGCAGGTACCGTCTTTAGTGTCTTAAATTCTGAATTTAAACTTTGACGTTTGACCTATTTTGTTGAAAAACACAAAGATTTCAGTGCCATGGAAGAATTGGATGGGGACGCAATGCGGATTTCCTACAAGAAAAAATATTCCAAGCCAAAGTACGCGCAGCGAGACATTGTCCAATTTGTCCCCTACCGGAGCGCTCGCCTCTGGATGTGTTCCACTGGAGAAACGACGGATCAAACGGGACCGAAAAAAGAAGGAAATTCTGAATCCGGCACTCCTATCACTCCAAAAGAAACACCAGCGGCAGTTGAGGCTCGGAGGCGGCGTCAATTAAAACAAAGTCCATTGGCTCAAGAAGTTTTGACAGAAATTCCACGTCAACTTGTGAGTTACATGCGCCTCAAGGGAATTGTTCCAAGTATGATCACCCCATCAGAGGAAGCTCTTAATCCGAAAAGTGATGGGCGGCAACGATGGAAAAAAGTGGCCATCGCCACTCAATTTATGGGAACAAAAAGTAGTAAATGACATAAAAAAATGGGCAAATTGTTTGCACACGTGTCTATATTCTGCAATTATTTCATTTCAATAAATAGTCCCTCTATCGTGTCAACTTGACACTAAAAAAATGAAATTTTTTGCAAAATTCACAATTTATCCTCTCAAAGCAAATTCACTTGACTAACCATTTAAAATTGGTCGCCATTAGTAAATTAATAATTTCTCCTCAACTTTTAAATTATTTTGAAAATGTATTATGAGCTCAAGAAAAAGCGTAAAAATATTTTTTTTGTAACAAAAATGGGAAGTTTTGCTTAGAAACTGGAGCTTTACATTCACAAAAAAGGGGAGCCTTCCTTTTATTGAGTTTGGGAGGGATAAGTTAAAAGCTAATTTTAAATCATTTTTAATAAGAGTTCAATATTGTTGAAATTAATTTAATAGTTAATTTAACACTTAAATGTCATATTTTGTTAACTTTTAAAGGTATTTACTTTTTTATAAAATCATGTTAAACTTAACTTTAGTGTTCATTTATAAAATGGACACTTTAATATTTCCTGCTTATTTATTAGTCATTTTTAAATGACACGCAAAATTGAGTCACGAATTTTATTTAAATCTCATTTTTAGTAAAAGTAAACTCATAACTTTAAATATATTCAACTCTATTAAATTAAATCCTTTTAATTTATTTATTAAAACTCACAAAAATCACATTTTTGTATAACAGTCTCTTTAATAGTCAAAACTGTAACCAAAAAAAATTAAAATTAATAAACTAGCTTAATATTATTATTCTCCACTCACTACCCAAAGTCTGAAAATTAGTAAAAAAAAATGACTGTCGTTATTTACCAATATTTAATTATTTTAATTGCCTATTACGTCACCATCAGTTTGGCATTCCAGCAAGAATTAATTTGGCATGAAGACGTGGACCTAAAAGGAAATTATTTTGTTTTTCGTCAAAATATTCCCGACACCTCAAAATATTTTATTCAAAATGTCCGCAAACTTTGTGTTCGTGGAAGGTAACTACACAAAATTTTGAACTTGCCACTAATTTCCCAATTTAAAAAAAAACATTGCTGTTTTAGTGGAGCCATGTACAGTACATCAAACTACTCAAAATTTTCAACCCGTTTCAACTCAAATGGTCCCAATTTATTTTGTGTCAATTGGGATTATGTCAAGACCCCCGTTCTCTCCTTCCGTTTCGGCGGGTGCCCCAATGACACAACCACCAATACCCTCAACCTCTACAGTGGGCCTTTATACGAAGGTGACGAAATTTCAATTAGTGGCTTAAACTTAACTACCAAAAATATTTCTCTCCCTGTGAGATCCCTAATGAGCACTGGCATGGCCAATTGGACCTTATTTGAGAACAGTGACCTCACTGGCAAATCCATCTGTTGGGTGGGGTCATCCAAACCAATTTATCGTGATGACGTTCAAACCCTTGGAATCTTCACTGTCGGCTCTGTTAGCATGGGCTGTCACTAGTTTTGGGAGTCATTTTCTTTAAAATTGAATAAATAATTACAGTAAACATAAATAAAATTCATGTTGCAATTAATTTTATTGTGATTCCAAGTAATGGGACAATATTATTAACCATCCTGTTTTTCAAAATCCTCAATTGGGTCATCCGGATTAGTCATAGGACCTTTGTGGGTCAAAATGACGTATTTTTTGGTGTTGTCATCTTTCTCGATTTCCTGGATTTTAAAATGGAATGTATGGGACTCATTTTCGACAGAAATAATGTACACTTTCGGCAATTTTTGTTTGATGAACTTTTTAGCTTCGATTGGAGATGCTGCCTTTGGAAGAGAAAGCTGTCTGGTTTTTGTGGTCTGGATCTTCGCTCGTACTTCTTTGTCGAGGTCCTTTATGATCTTTTTTATTTTCTCATTTGCTTTTACCTCTGCAGCAAATTCACCCTATGAGAAAACAATTTTAATTAATATTTACTGGGTTCATTACAATTAATCCCATTGATTGTTAGTTTACAAGATACTCAAAAGATGGAAATCACAAATTAAAACAGTAACTTTATTTGATTTTTGCCCAAACGGCACAATTCCGCCTACCCCGCACTCTGCTGGGTTCACCATTTGACTTTTAATGTTCCCACCACTACCCTCATCATTACCCTCACATTTACATACAACAGCCCCTGAAGGGCAGGTCAAACTTTGACTTTGTTTTCCCATCCACTTAACGTCTTTACCCCCCTTGGTCTTTGACTTTTTCCCAGCCATAAATTATTTATTTTTAAATAATGGCGGCAATTTTTAGATAATCTTATTACCTCCACCACAATCACTGCATGATAGCCCTTATCATGATAAAGAATTTGATTGCAATCATTATGGAAATCTTATTTTTTGACTGGCTCAAATTTTGACAAAATGGCGGCAAAAAATATGGACACCCTCGATAGTTGTTGGAACGAGTCACGACTGAGAAAGCGAGAGAGTTTATGAGAGAAACTTAATTATTTATATTTTTAAATGCAATTGTTTAAACAATTAATGATGCAATTAATTTCATGTTGAGAAAAATGGGCGCGTATTTTTTTTATTGATTTCATGTGACTTTCATAAGACTATTAAATTACTCGTCACGTGTTCTAGCCATTTTTTGAAAAATTCACATCATCATGACCAAGTTGATGACTTGATTGAATTTAAGTAAAAAAATTAACTTTATATTAAATTGTTTTTTGGTCAAGAGAAGAAAAGGGTTGAAAAGTGTGTGGAAATTTGTTTGCTCTCCCAATTAAACTTTTTTCCTGTGTTCAAGTTCCACGAGGACAAGGGCGGGGAAGTGACATTTTGTTGTACATGATAATTTAAATTGTAAACATTATCATTTAATTTAATTATAGTTAAAATACCGTACTTTCCATTCAACTAATGTAGCAACAAAATAACGGTACCACTAAAGTCATGTTTTATGAAAAAAGAAGATAAATGACGAAAAAATTTTATACTGGAAGTCTCGCTAAAACTTTCATCAAACTAAATTTGACATTTTATTTTGCTCGTACAAAATAAAATATCAGTTAAAACTTTGAGAGCAAAATAATTTAAATTTTTGTATTATTTTCGTAAATGAATGTTTAAATTATTTTGCTATTTTTTTATTGATGAAAATGGTGGATTCATCAATTAAATTAATGGTGGCCATTTTATCTTGTGGAATTCTGTCAACATTTTTGTTTCATTGTGGAGTTAGTTTAAACTAATTTAAATATTAAATATTTTAATTTGTCTTATTAATTATGTTGCCATTTTAGATGACAGCAGAACAAAATGCGCCAAAATTGGCGATAGAGCCAGGAGAATTGAGTTGTATTCAATTTGCCAAAAATATGCTCAATTTGTTGTACCCAACTGTGATGGAATGCATTAAACAAGTTCAATTTGCCAATTCCACTTTTAAAGCCAGAAATATTCGCGAATTTGTCCCCGTATGTTAAACAACAGTAAAAATATTTTTAAAATTAATTATTATTATTGTCAATTTTATTAAATTAAATTAATTCAAATTATTTTTATTATTTTTGCAACCACAAAAAAGTGTTTTGCCAAATGTCTCGGGATTAAAATGAAATTGGTGAGTTTTGCAAACCAGAAATAATGTAAATTAATAATTAAATAATAATTTAAATATTTAAAAATTAAAGTTAAATCAAAATGGAACCATGAATTTGGACAATGCCATTAAATTCATTACAGAAACAGTTCCCAAAAGATTTCTCGACATTGTTTGGGAAATTTGGAAAACTTGTGAAGATGACTGTAAGACTTTTTTTTAGTATAATTAATTAAATTATGAATTAAACTAATTTATTTAAATAGTAATGCTAATGAAAGAAGGACAAGAGAATTGTGAGATTTACAGAGCCGGACTAAAATGTTTTGTCATGTCAGAATTAAATATGATAATGGATTCATTTATTAATGTAAGTTTAATTTTTAAAAAAAATCTTAATTAAATTAAATCAATCATTTAATTAATTCAGCTCTGCCCGGATGTCCCAGACTTTGCAAAGAAAACTGTCAAAGATTTTGTACATAGTAAAAGTACAATGGACATGCTCAATACAATTTTTCAATAAATTTGGGCTCCTCCCCATCAAAACTTTTCCCTCCCTTTTTTGTAAGATCACGTGACAGTAGAGTGAGGAACATTTAATAGTTAATAAATATTAATTTAATTTAAAAATAATTTTATCATTAATAATAATCATACATTAATTTAATATCACATGAAAACAAAATAAAATGACAATTAATTTTTTTACAACATTAAATGCTGGACAAATTAATTTTAATTTAAAAAGTGAGGAGAAGGTCCACAATTTTACTCGCCACAAAATCAATGAAAATTGGTGTGGAGGCTCTTTCCATAGTAGAAAAATTGCCGCATTTAATTCCCATGGCGGGAAGTGACCTCGAGTACTTTCTCCAAAACGTCCTTTCCTCTCTCAAGGGTAATTTCTGACCCTTGACCTCAATGAGATGACTCAACTCTCTCAATTTCTGTGGTATGACAAAGGCAGAGTTGAAGGCCCCAATGTAATTGACGGTAGAAATAGTGAACATAGTCAAACCCAAAAAGCTGAAGACGGGATAGGCAGATATTAAATTTATTGTTGAGAATCCCCCCAAAATGGCCATCGAAAGACAACAATTTGACCAAAAATATAATTTTAGACCACGCCAAATTCCACAAAATTAATTCAAAATGGACAGAGCGAGCAAATCTCCCAAATTGATTCAATTCTCTTGTTCCATTTGGACTTTGCAGGTCATTCAGATAAAGGTCAAGATTGTCAGTGAGATGGTCAATGAAGAGAAGAATCCAGTATCCAATGAAATGAGCATGAATTAAGTTCATTCCTGCCAACACAGTCTCCACCCACAGGGTCATCAACCTGGTCCACCAATTTTGCCATCCGGTGGGCAGGACGGATACAAGAAGAATGGCCATGGAAGGGTCCACCACGTGCAGAATAGGAAATGCCAACAACAATGGAGACAACAAGACCGGCCAATAACAAATAAGCAATTCTTTTAGGGATCGAGGTGACCACTTGACCACTTCCGGTTCTTTCACCTCCCCTTTGTCTTCCTCCTCTTCCTCATCAATGGGGTGAACCACATTGTCTGGCAAGAAATAATAAAAATAAGTTATTTTAATTTTAAATATCCATAATTTTTAAAATTAATGGCGCTATTCAATTACCTTGAAAAGTTGAAAATTGTGTGGACAGTTTGACATTCAGTTCTGGCCAACGATCCCACATTTCACTTGAGCAGTAGGTACTCTGCATGAAACAAATTGAGGCAATGATCATGGGAAGCATTTGATAAATTTTGGGTTCTCCAAACCCAGCCCACCATCCTGTCCTCACCATAAGAAAACCAGTGTGACAGACCAGAATAAAGCGCCAACATTTAAAAATTACTTTGTGCCAAACTGAAGTGTCTATTTGTAATCCTCCACTCTCTCCAATAAATTTAAATGGAGAAATATTGAGACAATCGGAGAGGGCAAAAATTTTGAAATTCCATTTTAGCTTTTGTTTTGTCAACATTTTCATTCAAATTAAATTACAAACTTTTCTAGTCAAAATGTTTGATAGTCAGGCATTCAAACTTTTTCTTGTTGTTAAAGCTGTGTGCAGGTGAAACAAAGAATGGGAACTGGAAATTTTTTTGGAAAAAGATATCTAAAATATTGAAAAGTTTGATTGATATTCATCTTGGAAAAGAATAAGGCAAAATATTGAGTTTGGTTCAAATTATAGACTTTTATTTTTAAGTACCTTTAATATTGTCAACATCGTAATTTACAATTCAAATTTTTCAACGAATTTTTTTGGAGTAAATAAATTATAAATGGATTTACAAAAATATGAAATGATGACTGTTCATTGTCTTCAATTTAAATTTTCATTTTAAAGTAACTATGTTATAACAGTGCACACATAATACGTGTATACTTATAGGTGTACCCCTAGACGTGGCTGCATAATATTTCAGATCTCACGAAGGACCTTCGGCGGAGAAAAATTTCTTAACCATTGCAGCATACCAAAACCCTGACGGAGCAAAATTTTAGCCCCGTTTACGTAATGTATAAGCTTTGGGGAAGATTTTTTGGCGGTGGAATATTATGCATCCACGCCCTACCCCTTCCACACCCCCTGGTGGTATGGAAAAGAATTTGTGAGGGATGGGAGATTTGAAATTTATATGCCCAATAAAGATGGACGCTGTGACGATGACAAAAGTGAATCCAGCTCATTGGTTTGGCAGTTTGATTTCCTGGAGACGAAAGTTCGTTGGGAGGCTTACTTGTTCATTGAACCCATTTCCGAAATCTTTGGGTCAATTGTCGACAGTCATTCCAATTGCTGGCGACTTTGTTCAGTTAAAGATGAAGCACAATTTGAAGACTCGGGTAGTGACCACATTCAACCATGCAAAGAGTTCGTAGGGATGGCCAAAGTTCTGAATAATTCATGGCAAACGTGCATTTCTAAATTGCCTCATCTCATCCAAACAAACTTAAGTCAACCAAAAACGGCTCTCATCACTCCAGCCAAAGATTTTGAATTTGACTGGCATCTTTTCAAAAAAGAGATGAAGATAAATTCGTCTCTCAAATTTTTTCACAATCGAAAAATTCTCCAGGACGATTCCTTTATGAAGTATCAGTATCTTGTCATTGAAGAAGGGCTTGATGCACATTATCCACATTTGATGTGGGAGACAATGGACATTTTGACGAGCTCTGGTATTTATTGGTTTTGGGAGAAATGAAATCAAATTCGATTTCCGGAGGAGTGGAAGAACCTGACCGGAAGTAGTTTGGGGGTGGAGGATGAGGCGGTGGACGAGTCCAAAATTTTGTCCTTTAACGATTCGGATGTTCATTTAGTTTTTGTCATTTGGTTTCTCTGCATAGGGGTCACCTTGACTAACTTTATTCTTTTTGACCTTTTACATGGTCACCATGCAATTTTATCGTCACTCTTGTAGTGTCATTTTGTTTGTAATTTTTGCCATAACGTGGCCCGTGGCTCGTTAAACATTCCAAGGTCAATTGTTCATTAAGTGGATTGTACAAAGGTGTGGTGAAAGTGAAACACTTACCTTGCACTTTGTGCCTTGCACTTTTTCTTTGCAACCTATTCATTATCGCAGCCATTAATTTTTTTTTCTTTTAAAATAATAAACTTGTTTTATAAATTATTTATTCAGTGAAATGCTGATTGAAAATAAATCTTACTAAAAATAGTTATAATTAAATAGTTGACATTTGCATTTGAACAAAGTCACAAACTTTCACTTATGGCTTCCAATAAACAAAAGGCGTCAACAACATCCTCGCAGGTAGTATTTATCTAAAAAAACTCATAATTTTATTTAGGTATTTTAATGTGATTTATTTTTATTTTAATTTAAAATTTATTCGGGGGCGAGAAAATTGTCTTATGCCAGAATGGTGGTCTTAAACCTAATTTAAAAAAAGGATCTACACGTTGGATGATTAGAGTTGTCAATTTTTGGTCAAGGTTACCTCGCTTTATTAGCGCTTATGCAATTCTCAGAGCACGGAAGGAGCATGACTTAAAAGTGTGGAAATGGGATGCCCAAAATCAAATGGACGAACGGAATTTGAAAAAGTTGAAGATGGAAACAGTGGGAATTATAAGGAATTTTAACTACGTACAATTTTTTTCAAAAAGGGCATAATTTTTTTGAAAAGGGGCACTACTTGAAAACTTAAATTGCGCTAAAATCTGAAAAAAGACAACCGATTCTAAAAATGCAGTTTTTGTGAATTTCTCATTGTATGTGATACTTGTTAAACTTCTTGAACTTGTGAATCCTCATTATGTTGACGCTCATTTAACAGAGTGACCCGAGGTCTTTTGATAAATACAGTGTTGATTTTTTGACATGACAAAGCTGCTTTTGTCTTTTTTGCTTCACTTGATTTCTTATTTTTTTCCTTGGAAGGCATAATTAATAATTAATTATTGCCTTTCGCAATTATTGTAAACACCTTGAGACTTTAAAGTTTAATTAATAACTAAAGGTGGAATTAGAATTCGAGTAACTTAAGAAATAAAAAATTGCAAGCACAGCTGTCCAAATGATTTGATCTTGCCCTTCCCTCCCGTTTTTCTGAATTTTTTTGACTCGTGCACTCCCCTCCCCTACTTTCAAAAGTGCACTCTTTTGCCCTCCACTCCTTGGAGTGCACTGAAAAACCTATTGCCCTCCGTTCCCCTCCCCTACTTTTCAAAAAATTCGGACGCAAAATTCAAATTTACATGGGGAAGGCAAGAAAAAAGGAAATTTTTTGGCCAATTTTCTTTTCCCTCCTCCCATTTCCCTTCTAGACGGCAGCCAAACTTTTTTGCACTTGCACTGGATAAAAAATGGATAGAAAAAAATCTATATAGTGCCAAGTTCAAATTAGTTTTTGAAGATGAGACAAATTAATTTAAATATTTGATATGGGACAATTAATTTTGTAAAGGGCATATTTGACTACAAGAAATTTGCGCTACGTACAAACAATAAGGGCTAGGTACATTTCACTTGTACGTAGTTAACATGTTATAATTCCCTATGGATGGAAAATTTCTTGATCAAAATCATTTTGTACTTATTTTGCCATGAGCGGCTGGACTCTCGCCACACTCACTTTTTTAGTTGAGTCCGATTCCAAGGAGAATTGCCCTGTCGTATCTGCAGGGTCGTATTCAGGTCTGAATTTTGGGGGGTTGTTTCTGAGCAAAATAAGATAAAACCTTGGTTTTATATAGTCTAAAATTAAATTCTTCAAAATTGTTGCATAATATCTAGTATAAACCCAAAATTTTAGGGTTGAAATGTTTTGGGTTGACACGGTCAAATTCTTTTTTGATTCTTTTTAAATGAATTTAAAATGAAATGTTAATTGTACAGTGAAGAAAATAAACTACAAGAAAGTGCACATTCATCCTTTTCTCTCCACCGAGATTCAAAGTAATTTAACCATTCAACTTGTTTTCACTTTCAAAATTGTCAATGTTTTTAAATATGAAAGCCATTTCAATACCACGTAGTAGCCACTAGTGGCTCAATTTTAGCTGCTTAGTTTGACAAAACAACAATTTTAGTTTCACTCCTTTCAGTGACGTCACTGACGTCATTGTTCATTGAATGATGTACCAATGTTTTTAAATGGGGTCAGTTCTCAATCAAATGGAAATAAAGTAAAGGGCTTTGGCTACAATTTTCGGGTCTCCCTATTTCTATCCCCGCTTCCTAAATCTATCCCCGCCACCGAATCTATCCCCGCTTTTTTTCCCTCTATCCCCGCCATTTCTTTTCTATCCCCACCACTTTTACT
>JAQIVZ010002275.1:0-22199 GCA_034700945.1 Arrhopalites spinosus
CCCACTAAAATCAAGGAAAATAGAGGGGGGTGGCGTGGCGGTGGCGTTCGAAGGGGTGGCGTAAATTACAATAGACGCGTGGATTAGGATTGTTAAATTAATTTATAACAAAGAAAATATAGTTAACAATTCATGTTGGTAATATGGAAGAAACTACCTCAGAAGGGACGAGTAAGGATCCGCTGTTAAGGTCGTCATCACCTGTTGAAGAGCCCTCTGAATCCAGTGAGCAGATTGACAATGATGGGAATTCAAATGATGAGAAGAAGAGGGATTCACTTTCCCTGGATGATGAAGATGACGAGGACGAGCTGGAGGATGAAGATGATCCAGGGATTATAGTAGATGAACCCGAAGAAGCTACAATAGTAAAATCTAGTATTATTCCTTTTGAATCATCGGATGCAGTCAACCCGGTGGATGACGGTCAACAACTTCTTAGTGGTGATATTTTATTTAATAATTTATCATCCAGCTCGGACAGTGAAGAGGAAGTGATCAAGGAAGAAAGGTTACGACTATTTTTTGATAGAGAATTCTCAAGACCTGACTTAGAACCCCGGGGTCCAAAAACTTCATGGACAATCGTTACTTATGCAAACTATGAGAGACCTACAAAAGAGAAGACAGTTCCTAGTAAAAAACAAACATTGAAGGCTGAAAATGCTCGAATTGCAGAATATTTTGGGGAAGATCTTGATAGTGATGAAGAGACTGATTTAGTAGAGCAAGTACGACGAAGTTTTGATCAAGTAAATTGCTCTACTGATAATTTTGATAAAGATTCTCTAAAGGACAACTTTAATGCTAGTGAAAACTATACAGAAAAGAATGATTACAGTTTTCAACCATTAGAACAACAAGAGCAGGAGCAAATAAATGAAAATAGTAGTCAAAATTTAAAACCCATAGTGCAACAGTTTGAACAAAAAAAACAATTGATTAGTGATACAATCTACGAGGATGATGAAGATGAAGCAGGGTCTGGTCATTCTATGAAACAACAACAACCGTTGGTGGAGTCAGTCGAAGAGAAGCCAGAAAAGAAAAAAAAAGCTTCCGAAATGACTACAAAGGTCATTTTTCAATTACCTATACATTCTACTGAATATTATATGAACTCATTTATTTTGTTTTATGCAACCAATATTAATGTGTCACTTGAATTTATAATAATTATTATGACAGGTGGTCATTCGTCATTTACCTAAACACTTGAGGAAGGAAGAGTTTTTGGAGGCATTTTCAGCACCATTACCCCCGTACAATTATTTAAGTTATACAACGGGAGTTTTCCTAAGCCGATTGTGGAATCGAAAATCCACTGGATTTTGTACGATTAACTTTGTAACACAAGAAGACGCAATCAGGTAATTTTTACCTGGAAATTGAAAAACATTTTTCATATTATGTAACTTGTAATATTTACTGTTATCTTTTCTCGAAATAATTTATTCTCATTGATTTTATTTGATGGCTTTAGATTTGTCACCGAGTATCGACTGTTTATTCTTCAAGATGAAAAGGGTGATGAATATTTTGCAGCAACTGAATTCGCTGTTAATCAAAGAATTCCCAAGGGAAGTCATTCAAACTCTCCTTCTGGTGATGCCGAGCCTTTGTATGACCTTGAAAATGATGCAAACTACATTCAATTTAAAAATGTGTACGAGTCTAGTACGTCAGGAGTTATTGGGACTTCTGTCAATGCGGATGGAAGTATTACCGTCGATATCATGGTAAAAGAAATAGAGGAGCGCAGCGCACAAAAAAGTAAGTTTTTTAGCTCTTTTACTCTCGAAAAATATTTTATCACACTACCACAGATCAAAGAAACAAATTTTAATTTAACCGTTACTCACTATCATTTTTTAGATTCTCTACAGATGACACCTTTACTAAACTTTGTATTTGCTCAATCTAACCTTCAAAAAGAAAAGAGATTTGCACAAGCAGCCAAGAAATCAGAAAAAGCTCAGCAAAGAATTTCTGCCAAAAAGGTATGCTTTAATTTTTTACTTCTTTTTTTGAAGTTGTTTTAATTATACATTTCGTTTTAAGCATTTCAGAAAGTTGTTAAGGATTTTTAAACATGCTAAATTGTAATTTTTGATGCGTTTTTATAGTCATCATCTAGTAACAAGTCTGCTGCTTCTATTCTTAAAAAAGAAGATAGGAATAGGAAGGATGACACTGGTAAGAATAAAAAGGATGGAGGTGGGAGGAATAAGAAAGATGATACTTCTAGAAATAAAAAAGATGACATTGTCAAGATCAAGAGGGACGATCCTACTAGAATTAAGAAAGAAGACGGTTCCAAGAACAATAAAAAGGAAAATAATGTTAAAACGAAGGAAGACGGAACTACTACAACTACCAGGGTACGAAGAAGGGATAGGAATAGAAATAGAGATCGAGACAGAGATAGAGACAAAGACAGATACGACTCTACCAGATCTAATAACAAGGATGATGGGAAAAATAAAAAAACAACTACAACGACCAAAAAAGAAGACAACAACAAAGAAGATGTCCCACCGTCATCCATATCAACTAAAGTGCCTACTACTACTGCGACAACTAATAACGAACAGCCCAAAAGTAATGATACTCAATTGGGAACGGACGACAAGTCAAACAGTCAAAAGAAAAAAATTGTAAAGAAAATAATTAAAATTAAAAAAGTCAAATCTAAAACTGATGAAGCCACAGAGTCCTCATCCACTCACGATGTTACCACTACCGATGGAAAGACTGCGTCAATAACCAAACCAATTAGTAAACCTAATAGTAAACCAATTAGTAAAGAAAATAGGGGTCCATCGGAGAGTTCTTCAACGAGCAATGCTAGAAGTAGTAGTAGTGGCAATACTCATCAAAATGAGAGTGAGCGTGGAAGTCAGTCAGAACAACGCAACAACAACAATGCCAGTCAAGCTCAAAATGACAGTAAGGGGGATCGTTCCAAGAAAGCTAGACCAGATCAGGCAATATATAGACCTGGTGCTGGTTCCTTGAAGTCTAGGAGACCAGGAGGAGGAAGCTCTTCGACGACCTCTTCATCGACTGCCAAGAAATCAAAAGATTAAGTTGGTGCTTATAAAATTAGTAGGAAAAAATGAGGGAAAAAATCTAACCAGGTTTTGTAATTTTACGTATAAATATCACATTTACCAATAACTATTTCAAAAATCATAAGCTATCGTATTGCTTATTTGGTATATTTTTATTACTATTTCTCTTGAGTGAAAGATTTTAACATGGATCCAATTGGGTATTTTTTTTAAATAATTTTATTTATTCTGTTTCGTTTACAACATGAATTTTAAGATTTATATACTTCTTTTAAAAATTTTAAAGCATAAACTATCCATAATATTGTCATTTATATATAAAAATTGATAAACAATATATCTAAAAAATATATATATAAACTTTTTACATTCTAATTAATGAAATGAAAACAAATGTTTATAAAATAATTAAAATATAATGTTCAGAGGTATTTTTCACATAGATTAATTATAAATTCTAAACAAATCACGCCTTTCCTACAACGCTCAATGTTTTACGCAATAATATCAAAGAAATTGAATCGATATTATGTTGATATATATATAACAAATTATTGCCAAATATTATTACTTACTTATCAAAAAATAACTACAGCTAATAAATGGCAATTATTACATTATTTTGTAGTCTCTACGTGATAAAGCTAATATTTTTGTATCGTAGCATTAACTGTGTGTATTTTCATGGAGGGACACATTTTAGTTTGGTCAACTTTGTTATCCCCTGGATCTTCTGGATTTCTTTTCTTTATTAATAAGGATAGAATGCTCTTGTCTTCTAATAACTTTTAGCTTCTCTGGATTTTCTTGACATTGTGATTGATTTACAGGGAATAGATACTCCAAGTCTACATGAAAATGACTCACCTTTTCTCTCAAATAGTCTATAGTCAAGTTATCAAGTTGAGGTTGTCGGCTCAGAATAAAAGTTGACAGATACTTTTTGTTTGACTCTGGATCAGAGCAATGTAGTAATAGTAGCCAGTTTTCATAGTCCGTGTCCACGACGTCTGTATTATAAATTCCTTTATCTGGATAGATTTAAGAGCATATTTTCACAAATTAGTACAACTTCAGAATCCATTGAAGAGATTTATAGTAATACAAAATTAAAAGTTACAAGCTCATTACAATGATCTTCTGTATGTCTCCAGTGCTCCTGGAAAATAATTATTCGAAATTATATGTACTTGCTTGCACAAAAATGTGACATAAGAACTCTATATTTTTGTAAATCATCAGAAAGACTAGAATATTATAGATTATAGCCTTACCGGTTTTGAAGGGTCTGGTATTTGCCAGGTCATATTTCCAGACTGAGTCTCGTCATTCGGATCATCGGCGTACCTACATAGTTTGTACGTCAATGAGATTTTGTTGCAAATAATTATTATTGAAAGTTAAAGTGATCACCGATATGTTAGTCGCATAATCATATCCATGTTTCCTCTGGACAATCGAAAATCCACCCTCATGCAATGATATGTTAATGCTTCCTCGGAACTGGAATAATATTGAAGGACATACCAAGATCCAAGTACCTAATACACGGGTATATAGGGTCAATAGAAATATTCTGTAATAGACACTGCGACGAAATTTTAATAATGATTATTATAAATTTAATCAAGATTGACACTTACAGCAAAAATATTAAATTCAACGAACGGTTTTACGGGTGGGCAGAGACTCTCTCTTTCTAGATGTATTGGCTCAAGATCTCGGTCTGTCCAATCGTCCTGGTCATATTGATTTTGTGCCAATACACTTGACACTAAAATCAAATAGAGATTCACTACGATCCACATTCTCAGCACCATTCTATAAACTGATCAGTACTCACTCACTATGTGAAGTGGATGCTCATTTTATTTTGATGAAATTGCCAATTGGAATACATTTGTTCTTTTGGAACTATAGATTATGTATAGCAGTAATACATATTTATAGTTTGTACAAATTGCACGGGATTGTGAAAGGCAATCAATTTATTTGGTAGTGATCTTGAGCCCCTCATTTTACTTATGTATACATACAAATAACAACCAACAAAATTATCTAGTAAAACTTCCGGTTTCCGGTCATATACATTTACGTAGATTACATGTACCATAATGTATTCTATATAGTGTAAAAATGTTGATGGTCCTGTATAGTATGGCCTACAGCAAATATTTTAATGTTGTTGAGAGACGTGAATAAGATAATTCATGTAGGACAATACAATGCCATGAGACTTCTTAGGACATTAATTTAATTTTAAAAATGAATGAGAGTATATAGATTCGCGTATTTATGATGTATAAATCTATGTGTGAAAATGGCACAAGTATGAAATCATTCTTGCAATTCAAGAGGTTCCGTCGTATTTATTTAGCGTCACCATTCGTTCACAAAAAAAAACATTTTCTTTGATTGACTATGGAAAAGATTAATTATGAAATCGCACATATTTTAAATTAGTAACAAACACTCCATTGTATGTAATTAGATTTTTACTAGAATTTTAGCAAAGTTCTGAGGGTGACATGCTTCAACAAATTTAGTAAGTGACTGATTTTAACATGCTAAACATTGTAGGATTGATAATAAAATGTTTACTAAACATTGTTTAGTTATAAGTACTCAGTCGTCAAGAACGATTTTATAAACACACTCGTAGAAATTCAAGAGGCACAATTATTTTTGTAAAAATTTTTATATCTGAAACTACAGTTATTACCATAATATCAAATAAAGAGAGCTCATACGTACGTGTAGCTCATTATAAAATTGTTGAATCACCCTTCGGTTAAGTATATAGTGTCAATATAAATTTAAATAAATGTAAGTATAGACCAAAGAAAAAGTGAAAACAATACTGTACAGTGTACACATACACTAAAACGATAAAACAGAATCAAACAAATGTACCACGCAAGCATCAGATAGGACACTGGTACTGGGATTAATAAGCAGATTTGAAATTAAATATTTTTAGTTAAATAAAATTAATTTTTGCGAACAAAAATTGCCCACAAAAAACACACATTAAAAATACGCACTGCACACGTAAAAGAAAAAAAATGCTCTCGTTTGTCAATAGTCATCTGAGTCAGAGTCATTGCCTCCTCCTAATTTTGACATCAATGCATCTCTGACTTTCGTATGAGGATCCTTTTCAATAGTTGACTTGACAGCACCAGCTTTTCCAAGCATAAATTCAAATTCTGAAATATTCATTTTAAAAAAATAATTCATATTGTACTGACTTCTTTTGTATTGTCATACATATATTCTGCAAGTATTAATTACCCTCTATTGAAAGTTTCATTCCTCTTAATGCGTCTGGTCCAATAAATTGTTTCTTGAGCTCTCCTTCATAGTAAATAAATATGGTTGGTACATTTCGATCCGGGTAGTTGGGGATACAAACGGTTGAAATACTCTTGATGAATTTTGTACTAGGAAATTTCGCTGCCATTTGAGTCATGAATTGATTCAAAAGTGTACACATTGGGATTCTGTAATATATAAACAAGAAAATTATTACACATATCTGTTTTCATTAATTTCGTGAAATGAAAAATTGCTAACCCTTGTTTGTACAGATGTAAAACAACCCAAACATCGTCACCAGCCTTATTGACTTCTTGCACATAATCTTGAGCACTTATTTCGAGCACTTCTCCATAACGAGCTTTGGCCATGTCTGCCTTCAACTCTCTCAAGCGTTTGGCTTTATACTCTTGTAAAATCCTTTCTTCTTCTTCATCCTCTAGTTCATCAAGTTCGCCCAACGAGAGTTTTTCCAACTTTCGGCCTTTATAAATTCATAAATAAATTTTATTAATTACTTCATTTCCTCTCTCCTTACTAATTTGAGTGATTTTCAAAAACTTACCAGCATTGGTTTTATCCTCAATAGTGGATTCTAACATATTGACAATTTCAGCTTCCGTAATTTCTTTCTCGGGTTTCTTTTGAGGTAAAATTCCTTGCCTTCTGAGAGCATCATTCCACTCGGTATCTTCATCTGGGTTCTAAAAGTTCAAAATAATTGTAATTAGATAACTAGACAAAAAATAATTTAAACAATTGTTTTAAATATATTACGTACCTGCATTTTGTTGTCTGTTTGGACAAGGATTTAAAGATTTATGAGTAATTTCAGAAAAAAAACAAAAATGAAAAAAAAGATCTGCTGCAACTTGAAGTAGAGTGACGATTCAAGGATATCAGCTTCATACAAACAATACACAGTGTGTTTAGTGTACGATGTTACGTGCTCTGTATGACACATTAAAATGAGTCACAATTATTTGACTAGAATTGAGGCAATAATCATTTATAATATTACACATACATTGGACAAGGAAATTGGTGTCAGTACAGCATCAATTTTACAAAAAGATATGTCAATTTATGTCAAGAATGCAAACTCGGGATGGTTAATACTCCACGACAGCATCATATAAATTATGTGATATAATAATATATAAATAGAGAGAGAGAGAGAGAGAGAGAGAGATGGAGAAAGAGTACAAAAGTATTCAATTAAAAAAAGTCATTCAAAGAGACGGTTCCGAGATAGACACATCCTTTGGGTAGAATAGTCATTGGCCCAGCATTGTCCATGGGAAGGAGAGAGAGAACAAATTCGGTATTCATTCTTGAAAGACTGGAAAAGAGAGTTAGAATACAATCGCCCATGTATATGTACAACCAGGCTTTTGCTCAGCGAGCATGAAGCTGGTGACTCTTTCTTTTCTCTTTTGTGTGTCATCATCCTACACATATATACATAACTCTAGTTGTATACGAGTGTAACATTATGAATCCTTTTTACAAAATGTATGCATGTCGTCAACTATCTGTATCTATCTCCCTGGAACCACATAATGCATAATACTTCCTATACTCATGTACATGGGCTACATTATGTGGGGCCTGGCTTTAGAGAATATGTCGAAAGTGAATAGAGATTGTGAATAGCAACACAATATAGTTCACAGAAGAGAATGAATGAATGGTAATGGCGAATGACAGAAAAAAGAACATTGTCTCTCTCTCTCCATTTTTTGGATGGCTCTACCAAAAACCATGAAAAGACATGAGAAGAGAAGGAAGAGGATGGCTATACTTAATGCGTTAAAACTTAAAGCTTTGCTCTCTCTCTCTCTCAGGTTTGTCGTTTACATGGACCAGAGTGATAGTAGATAATAGTATTTCGTACTTTCTATATATTTTATGTGCATAAAAAGATAGAGAGGCAAGTTGACGACGATGTGCTCCCTTGTCGCTGTCAACTAACAACTGTGTATAACATGCTCTTTCTCTCTCCTTCTCCTACCAACACCATTATACATTATAAGTATGTATATATGCATTTGGGTGGGTGAAAACACTTTCTTCATGTCTCCCATACAGAAATACTTGAATGTTCTCTATTGCATTGAATTGCATCACATCATCACAAGCCGTGATATCCCGATTTATATGTACGCATTATTATTGTATGATCCATGTATGTATTAAGAGAGAGAGAGAGAGAGAGGATTCAGATAGCCAAGTTGAAATTTCAGGCAGAAAGAAAGAGAGAGAGAGAGTGAGTGAACGAGCGTGGTCGAATGATTAACAATGAAAAGACTGCATAGCATTTATGCTACATAAATCGAGGACAATTGCTATAATGGAACTCTCTCGATTCTCCGAGAGAATCAAGGAACCGCGTTTATCGTTGTGCTGCTCTTTGCCAGCAAAGATATGATGATGGCAAAAGCAAAAGCGTTGGTGGTAGTTCTTGGTCGTTGTCATCGTCGTCACAGCAAAGAATCAGTAGGAAAAGCAGGGCACATAGCAATGCATGTCTTTTTATCAAAACCCTATTCTATTCTCTTCAGTCTTTTGTGTTTTCTAAAAACATCGTTCCAGCCATTCTCCGACGAGCCTTTTGTTAAGCCTCGAACCCAAAAAATTTTTCTGTCATTCATCGCATACACCACACACTATCCATACTCTCTCTCTCTCTGTTCCATGTCAGACAAATACAAGTGTATATAGTCTCTCCTCCTTTGGCTTTCTACCATCACATCACAGTTAACCATCTTCTCAACCAACATCATCCTACAGACAAAAGAGAAAAGAGAAGAGAAAAAAAAAGAAAAAGAAGAGTCAAAACCAATGTGAGAGTTTTTTTGGGGAATTTTTTTTTGTGTTCCCTTTTTTACGAATTTTCTCCCAATACCCCTAAATGTCCCACAAAAATTTATTCCGAGTCAACAGAAATATGACATGGATGGACACACTATAAAAAAAGTCACATTTCTATTATAACAATACAAAAGGAAACAAGCTTTAAAATTTTGTACTGTACACTTGTCTCACAACACAAAATTATTTTCACAAGGTCCAGCTCTTATGTATGAATAATACTTTTTTTTGTATCTCTCTCTCTCTCTCTTTCTCTTTTTTTCAAACCGGAAAAGCTTTCTTTGATTCCATGTACAGATATTTATATGTGTACAAATTCTTGTCGTTCCAGCTCCTACACCTTTTAAGCCTTGAAATTGAATACAATGTCTCAGTCTAATTCCTCCTGTTGTATTTTCCATGATGTACATAGAATAGGGGACACAACTTTCTCCTTCCTTTCACCATCATTTCTTAAGTTAGAAAAATGCAAATATTTTTATTTAATAATGGAGAATGCAGTCCATACAATTTTCTTTATTCTCTCATTGTTGGACACAAATGTTTCCACATATCTGTAGTCTGTAGTAGAGAATCTTAAATGTAAATAATATTTTAAGATGCCTCAATAAGTTTTAAAATAATTAATTCATAATCTTTTTTTTTAGTACAATGAATGCATTTATGACTAATGAATGGAAATGGAAAGGCTAAAGAGTTAAAAAGTTACAAGACAAAGACAGCTAGTTTGCATATTAAGGATGAGTTGGGTGTTGGTGAATGAGGGCCACGTGTGAAATATTTTTGGTTTTTGTATTCATTTTCTATGCGGCACAGAAAAGATGAAGAGGAAGAGGGGAGGGTTGTTGCGGTGCCTATATGATTACTCAGATTAGATGTTGAACAGTGGCTTGATAGATTTTCATGTGTTTCAATATTTTCTCTCCATTCCCAACTTAACAACATAGTTTCCTCATCACTGAGAGTATAAAAAGGAGTACATATGATACAAGGAGTTGAGTTGTAATAGGCCGTCAGTGTGTGTGTGTAGTACGAGGAATTAAGTGCAGTCATCCATGGGGTAAACCACAGAGGAACGCCTTCCTATTGTATTCTGATCTCGTACATCCGCTCCTCCGATCAACTTTCATCTCGTTTAGATCCTACTTGAGTCGCCTGAAACGGTCGACCAACCGACCCGACCCGATTTCACTCTTGGGCCCACAATCATTCAATGAGGATCAAGTCTAATCATCAGGAAAGAGATCAACATTAATCCGTGCATAGAAAGTCGGGGGTCTTTATGTATGTACATCTCTCATTCTATCAACTCATCGTCGTTTTACTCATTTTATTGAACAATGCCCTTCTCCCTTTTCTCCCCCCCCCCTCCTCCTCATTCTCCCTCCTTTTTTGATTCTTTTAATCTTCCCCTTCTTCTCTCTTCCTTTTTTTATTCTGTACATTCCATACAATCTTGCTCTTTATAATGTACAAATCTCTAGTCTTCAAATCAATCTCTGAATGATTTAGTAGATTTTTAACATTAAATGTTGTAACACATTTAATCTTTTTTTTACTTTCTACAATTGAATTTTCTCTCTCTCTCTCTCTTGTTTACTCTCTATGTACTCTCTGTATAGTTTATAATTAATGGGCAGAGAAAAAAGTTAATTTTTATACTAAAACTTTTTTTTTTAGTAAAATACTCTCTCTTTACGATGAAAGGTATGGCCATGAAGCATTTTTAGGGTAAAAGTTTTCCCCCAGAAAAAGTATCTCATGAAAGACTCTTAGTTTTTTTTGTGTAAAAAATAATGTAATTAAGAAAGTCATGGCTTGATATAAGCTAAAAAAAAGGTGTGATGTTTTTTTAAGAATAAAGAGAAAAGAGAGAAAAGTCATTAGGTTCTAAATTGAAAACTATATTTTCTTAAATAGTAATCTAAAAGGAAATGAGAAGCCATTAGTTTTACTCTGACTATTTTCACATTTTCTTCTCACCCCATATATACAGACTATCTGTGAAAATGTTAGAAAATATAGAATAAGAGACAGAGATGAGATTCATGATGGGGATGGCTAGAGATCACATGCTTTCACCATAGTCTCTCTCTCTCTCTCTCTCTCTCTCTCTCTCTTGTTGTCTATGGAAGATAATGTGGAAATGGGAGTGAATGTATAAAGTCATTATGGGCCAAGTCCCAGGTTATTTGAAAGTGGGTGGATAATGAAAAAGAAGGAGTGTAAAGAAGCGAGCCTCATGTAAATTAATGTCATAATGTAGCGTCTCCTTCAACCTAATCAAGCTAATCCATCGCGACGCTTAATTAAAACTGAAAAGTAGGAAATTGTTCCTTGCCAACGACACCACCCCCTAATGTCACTGGTGTGTACATACATTTTATAACTGTTTCTTTTTTTCTTTTCAAACATAATTTACTATTGCTAGATAGCAACTGCCAGCTATTAAAACAAACTTTAGGTTCTCCATAAGACTACAACTAGGCTACAAGTTGAGGCATATGGAGGGAGACTAAGATTACTTCATTCCGTTTCCTGTCCAAAAGTCTACAACTTTACTTTTGCCTTTACTACAGATGAACTCATTTTGTTGTTGTTTCTGTTGTGCAATGGAAATGTGAGGAATTTCTCTCGTATTAAAATAAACTTTGTCCTCTTATTCTATAAAGCTTCCTAAAGAAACTGGGAATTTTGTACGGTTAAAATAATTGAAATTTAGACTAAACTTTGACAAACAGATTTGTTTTAATTTTTAATGAAATATTTTCTCAGTTTAATTAAAAATAAAGTAATTTTATTAGTTAAAAATATTGAACTGTATTTTTACTCTCACTTTTATCGATGAATTCATGCTGTTGCATTGATTTGTGGACAGGCTGTCATGATATTATAAATAAATATAGACTAGATGAGAAAACTGACTCTTGTACATACAAAATAAAACAAGGAAATGATACAACCAGTCAAAATTTCACCTGTACAGGTGTTCTAGGCCCCACACAAAATCTGCATGTATCTAATATTCATAGATACGTGTAGAAAATAAAATTTATTAGTTATTAGTTAGTGATTTCATCAACACTATTTTTGTACCTTCTCTCTCTCTCTATAAATAAAACTAAACTAAGGAGAGAAGGAATGATGTGATTTATATTTAAATAGAATAAACGATATAAAAAATTTTATATTTAATCATGCATGCACCATGCATTGTCTAGATTGTAATGTACATTTTCCTCTCTCTCTCTGTCTATACAGTTTGTTGCTATGAACTAGTCGAAATTTTCAAGTAGAGGGACATGAATGCAAGGCGTCGAAACAATAATTCATTTAGTTTTTATTGTTTTCAACTTACAATAGAAAATGATGAATAAGTAGTTGATGTCTTTTCTCTCTCTCTCTCTCTCTCTCTCTCTCTCTGCAGATATGAAAGAGAGAGAGAGAGAGTTTGTATATACTTAAGTACACACATGTATAAACTTGAATGCCTTTAGTGACTATAGAGGTAACTTGTCTCATAATGAGTATCTCCAGTTGTATTATTATTACATGGAATGCTTTTTAGATGAAACTTTTTTTATGAGCTCTAAGGACGGAGGACACAATGTAATGAAACCATTATCTCTCTCTCTTCTATTCTTCATATTACATATACATGTATAAAGTATTGTACAAGGGTTTGAAAAGGGAATAAAAGTACATGGATTTTTTTTGACTAGTCTCTATCTTTCTGACTTTGTATGTTATGTATGTAGAGATACACAAGTCAAAGGGAAAAGGGAAAAGATTGGACTCTTCCTGCTTCATCACCATTGCATTTGAATCTGAATAGCTTTAGTGATAACAATAGTCCAAGGTATTTATAATAATAATATATAGAATATTTTGGTCTCTGCCTTTCCTCCCTGAACCCATTCTTCTGATTTTAGTGTATACAGTCTTCTGTATACTCTGTATAAAAATCAATACTAAAAACCATTTCAATAGTCTAATTGAAATATTCACTCTTGATTCCTCCACTTTTTTTTTATTTCTGCATTTCTAGCCCCCTTCCTCCTCCTTCACTTTTTTTTGTTCACCTTCGTGTCTTTATAAATGACAACATTTTTGTTTTTGTTGACTCTGCTGTATTTTTTAAACATTATTTTCTCTTTTCAAGGTATACTGATTGTTAGCTAGTGCTGATGAAGATATTTTGAGTGAGAAAATGGAATGAAAATAATTATTTATAAATAATACATTTAAAAATGAATAAATTTATTTTCAATTATTTTAATTAGTAAAATAATTATTTCGAAAAAAGTGCTGGGTAATAATAAAGAGGGCTCAAATAATTAAAGACTTTTTAAGAGAGAGAGAGAGAGAGAGAGAGAGAGAAAAGTAAGGGAATTTGAGGGGACAAATTTTAAGAGATGAAATGAATCATGATGAAATAAAAGATTGTATGAACAACACATGCACACACATGGTAAAGAAAATAGTAAGGGAAGAAGAAGAGTTAAAAAGTTGGTGGTTTTTTATGCGCAGACTTTGTTATGTACGTACGAAAGAGAGAGAGAGAGAGAGAGAGAGAGAGAGGCTATAGGAGTAGGCTGTCTCTTTTAATAGTATAGAAAAGCTCTATTGAGCACGAGGCAATTATTCTCCATTGTCATCGTACTCGTGTTCCGACATTCAAGATCTTTTTTCGGGCAGTTGTGAATTCGCCGGCCTAGCGGCACCTGCTCCGTCCTTCTCCTCTCCCTCTAACAATGCTCTCTCCCTCCATCCCTACATTTTACACTTACACCAATTCAAAGGAATATTTATTTTTAACTTTTTCTCCATACAATTATTTATACTGTGAATTATACAAAAATATTCTACATTAAAACTTCATCTCTATTGTTGAGATGAAAACAAAAATATTTTTAGAGAGAGAGAGTGCAAGTGTTGGAATTAAATTAGAATAAATTCCAGTTTAAAATGGAATAAAAATAATTGTGATATTTATCTTACAATTTATACTCTTTCTCATTGTAGAACGTGTGCCTTGAGTTAGAATATAAAAAAAATTGCGTTTTAGTCTTGAGAGAGAGTTGGTGCGGATTGGTTAGTTTTACCATGTGCTCGTCGTCGTGCTTCCACTTCTTTCGTGTGACTGACCTTACTTAATCAAAAGCTCTTTATCTCTGTTAGTTTCTCTTCCATGTCAAGTGTGTCAAAAAAATATTGTTTCAAATCAAAATAATTATTCTCAAGTGTGTTTTTTAAATTGGTGCATAAAAAAATATTTTTCTGTGAATTTTATTTTAATTGTTTTCCAAATCACCTCATGGAAATTATTTTCAGTTTAATTAAAAAAAAGTGATGCAAAAATGAACCAAAGGAATGATAATTGTCATAAACAAAGAAAAAAAGTGAAATTAATATCAATTTGATGATGATGGTCAAAACTAAAGTAAGATTTAAATAATTTAATTTATTTTGGATATACAGATCTGTAATTAAGTTAAATTCTTGTTGTACATTATATTTTTTTGTTGTTGTTGTGTCTACTTAGTTTGAATTAAGTGTGTACATTATGCCAAGATTTATTTTCAACTGTAGATTTAATGGGAAATATTATTATGATATGGATCATGTACTAAAGGACTAGAGATGGAGAATTTTTTAACGTTTGCCAGAAAAAAGTAGTGCACATTTTTTATCCGTCAACATTTCTCGTGTACACAATAGTAATAATAATGTATGTGTATGTATATATAAAAGTGGCTTGAGGAGATGAAAAAAATGTTCATTTTCTATTAGAAAAAACCCCTCCTTGTTGTATGTAACTCATACGCTTGAAAATAATCATCGTATGAGTCTCTCTATGTAAATTTTGTAAGATCGGACACATTGTATGAGAGATTCAATGATGCAGGGAGATGAGTTTGCTGAGAGGGGAAGAAGGAGACCACAATGAATGGAGTAAAACTCGTTGTTACTCAGATAAAATGATAATGATGAGCAATAATGGTATGCTTTCTGAATTTCTAATGGACCAACGTACTTTCCTTGTCATTATACTCTAACGTTACTCTTTTCTCCATCATCCCACTCCTCTCTCATCTTTCTTCATGGCCTCCAAACCATTTTTCGGTCTCTTCTTCAAAACCACCACAGCACTCGTCATCTCTCTTTCACAATTTTTTTTTCTCTTTCTCTCTCTCTATTATGCAACAAAGTGCTCAAAAAATGTAAAGTAGTTGAAAGTTTGATACAAAAAAATATATATTCAATATTGTCAGATTTCAAGAATTATTAGTCCATAATCCTTGAGATTGACTTGATCATATTTTTTATCCCAAATTTTACTCAACTTTTTTCTTTTTTTTATTGAGGAAAGTCACAAATCAAAATTTTTTTGCTTATATTTAATCGTCCGTAGTAGCAGATTCTGTACACAATTTTTTGATGATTTGTATTGTCATCTTTTAAAAGCCTTGATGTAGAGATAAAATTATAAATGATAATTTTAGGAAAATAATAAAACATTTTTTTTTGTGTATCAAAAGAAATGAGTTAAATGAAGCTTAAATAATATTTTTAGGTAAATACTACAAAAGAATAAATTATCTTTTTTTTTAAAAAAAGTTTGTTTTTCAAAATCTTTTTTATACTCTCTAATTCTATTCTACAATATCATCTCAAATTGTAGACACTTGCATGTCCAACTGTCACGATTTTTTGGTGAGAGAGAAGACAAATCTTTTCGTCAACAATATTATTATTGTTAAAAAAAATAGAGAGAGAGAGACAGACCGACTGTAATACCTACAATTTTGACATATTATTTGTTCTGTATTCTTCCTCTTCTATTCGTCTTGGTCGTTCATCTCTCCATTCTTTTTGTATTGCGAAAAGCTACTCATAACCATTATAACTTTTATATACAAATTTTAGCAGGTAATATTCAGATCCTATATCTGTATTACTATTAAACATGAAGAAAAATCTTTTTGTCCAGAACTTTTGAGTCGTCGACACTAAATGAAAGAAATATATTTATCTTATTTATTATTATACGAATACTCCATCATAGAAAACTACTAATAGTTGTAACTTTATACAAAAACTTACTTGTGGTTCTAGATAAAAGAGTTGAATTTACGAGTACAGGTAACAAATATTGAGGTTTGAAGAAGCAAATGTGTTTATGTATACTTGTACAAAAGAGAGGGGTAAAATTTCCATATGCATTTAGGTTGCGTCTCCTACACATGTTTTTTTTGCATGCATTAATTCTATTGTTAAGCATTCACCATTGAATATTAGCATTAGCCTTCCATCCACTTACAAATATTATACAGAGGGAGAGAGAGAGGTAGTAGTTTAGTATCCATTAAATGACAAGTCCAAGTTGGTCGATCCTATCTAAACTTTTAGTTTATTATATAACATTATTATGTGTAAGAGAGAGAGAGAGGGGGTATACAGATAGGTGGATGAAAAGAGTAGAAATTTTAGTGTATCAAGAATATTATACACATTGTGTGTGTATCATGTCTATTGAGTATTTTTTTTGTTAAAGAAATGAGAATGATGCTTTTTTTATGTGTATATTTTTCTCTTGTTTGTGATGCATTTGACTATGGACGGCGCTCTATTCTGTTGCTCTTTTGTATTGTATTGTGTACTCATCACATTTTCACGTGTCTTTGTATTTTTGTCGGATAATATGAATATGTACGTTCAAACATTAGCTAAGGGAGGGAGAGATGCACTGGCCGTTCAGTTAGTTTCTTTTTTGAAAATAAGAAGGTGGTTCCTATGTAGGTGGGCATTGTGAAATGTATACCCCCATGTTGTCCATCTCATTCTCATATAGTGGACTCCAAGTCTGTCGAGAAGGAGTACAAGTGTGAATCATAGAGAGAGAGAGAGATGGCCATTATTGAAAAATAGAGTCAGGTAAATGGAATAAAGTATAACTTGTTATTTTCAAAGACATTTTCTGTCTCTCTCTCCAGACTTGAAAATTTAAAAAGTTTGTCTTGTTCATCAAACTTTTTTGGTGCAGGAGCAACTGCATGTTTTTCGGTTTTTTTTCATGTTCTCCCTCACTCTTTTTCTTTTGATATCAATATCAAAGAAGTTTTATATATCTGTATTCAAGAAATTGTAGACATGTTTTACAATTATGGTGGATATAAAGATACACGGATGGAGAATAAGTAATGGAATATTATGCAGAGGAAAATGTGGACTTTGTTGTGTATGAAGAATTGGTCACGGTCATAGAAAAAGAGACCAAATGACCGTAGACAAAAAGAACTCAAAATAATAATTTGACTCAGTTTCCTTTCTATTCCTCTCTCTCTCTCGTACATTATTATCTTGTGTTCTGTTTTGTGTATTGTGTGAGCAAAGTTGTAGAAAAAGTATGCTTCGTCGTCGTCAAAAAATAACACACACACAAAAAAAGCAAACTCTTCATACACGCATTGAGTGCATTGCATTGGAAAAAGAGAGGGAGGAAGAGAAGGAAATTGTATTTTCATAAATAACAAAAGAGTGTCTAACGTATACGTGCAGGCACGAAGTCTCTTTATTCCAATATTATTTGCTGTTTAATCCGTACTTCCACCTCATCCTAACAATGAAGCTGTTTGTCTACCTTTTCATTTTAACTCTTGTGTTACCACTCAGTCTCTCTCCTCCGCCTTTTCGTTTGGTGTTACCAATAATGTCAAAAAGAGAAAAAAAGAATCGTTTTGCTTATGCCTCTACTATTTTTATCTATTCTTTAACATGTATAAAGTTTAAAATACATTTTGTACATGTTGAATATTTTCTTTTATTGTTTCCCAATTTATTCTACTTTTTTTATTCCATGTGGCATTTTTTACATGATTTTGATGAGCATATATTTAATAATAGAAAATTCTCTTTTTTCTTGACTACTTTCAATGTACTATGTATTCTTGGAATATACATATTTTAATATTTTTAGTGGACTTTCTTTAGATTTATAGTGGAAGGACTCTGTACAATATATTGGCTATGACGATAAAATTGTTGAAATTTTATCATGTAAAATTTAATGTGAGGAGATTTTTTTACATTGTAAGAGAAACAATGTAAACATGTAAATATTTGTGAGATGACTACAATGTACACCTGTTGGCTGATAACTATCTGTGTGTGAGGTCTCATTTTCCGCTTATTAGTTATCTTTACCTGTATTATTTTTTGCAAGTTTTTTTATATCTGCTCTGTGTATCTACAAAAATAATTGAAAATGGGCTACTGCCTTTTACTCAATTTTTTGTTTTGATAAAATTGTGATTATCATTTTGGAATTAGATAGTGATACACGAGGATTATAAAAATGGTTACATTTAATTTCCCCATGATTAACCATTACAAGTTTAAAGGCTAATTATTTGAGAATGAACAGACTGAAAATATGTACATAAACTCGCATTAGTTGAAACAAGAGAGAGAGAGAGAGGAAGAGAACATTAAGCTTTTAATTGATTGTGTCAATATATGAGGGTCTTTTGGTATGATAAAGTCGGGTAAGTCAGGAAGAGGAAGTATAACGTAGAACGTTAGTGCATGTCTACATTAATGAGTTGGTGGGGGAAACCCTCCTCTGAAAAACGAGACCTGGGGCTGACTGCTTGGCTGGTTCATTGTGAACTGAGTGAAAATTTGAACATTTAGTGGAGTCTCATTCGCAACACTACACACACACACACACGAGTAATAAAGCAATTGAGAATGTTCCTTTCATGAAAAAAAGGATGCACATGGGATCACCAACTGGTGTGTTGTTTTTATTCGTTCCTCCTTCTCATTTTACACTTTTTCACCTTTTCAACTTCAACATGTACTTTTCTCTATAGGGCTGTCACAACTAATTCAAAGACTAATGATGCTTACAAATTTTAAAATTTTAATCTTGTTTAGTACAAGTCGTGCTTTTTAAATTTACAATTAATTAAATATCTAAGACTCAAGGTTAAAAATAAAAGAAATACGTTTTAGCCTCTTTTAAAATTCCAATTCTTTCGTATAATGCATTTTTAGTTTATTGAAGACTAGACGGTAGAAACTAATGATTGGATGGATTGTTGCATATCATTTAGAAAAGAATAAAGTCGGAATATTGAACTTTTGAGTTGGAGACAGAAAACCGGTACTCTCCTTTTTTCGTCTCTCTCTCTCTCTCAATTCTTTTGTAACAGGTGAGAGAAATAAAGAGTCTCTCTCAAAAAAGTCTCATTTCATTGTTATGATAAAAAAAAAGTTTAATGTGCAGAACCGTATCGGAATCACGTCTAACCTTTTCTGTATGGATGTTTTAAATAAAAATTGTATTCGATTGATTGAAAGAACTCGATGGACGGTGTTTCCTTTTGAGAAAAGAACAAGGAGGAATATATTTGTAATCTTTATATAATACACATTTATACATAATACCAAATCACATATCCCATCTAATTATCATGCCCTTCTAAGGTAAAAGCATCTCTTTGAACTTTTTTGAAAGTGTACTCATTTATATGTATCTGCAGAGGTTACGCGGGTCATTTTACTTTGAGTACAAGTAATATATGTAGTAAATTACATATGCAAAAATTTTCATTGGAGATGTCAGGTTCTTATTTTATGTTTCTCTTTGTGTTTCTTCTATAAAGTGCAACACAATATTTTCTAAATAAATTCCTCGAATTCTTCTTTCAATAAAATTATTTCATGTCACAATTTTGAGTTTTACAAAGACTGTTTAATGTTTATTCTTAAGCTCAAGACAGTTGACATTTTATGTATGATTTTGTGTAGGGATAAATATAATTTTTATAAAATTACAAGTTAGTTTTGTTGTAACTCCAAGATTTTTTTTTGTTGTGTCCACGAGTACGACTATGACAAAAAAAAATCAGTGAATGTTGTCTACACACATAATATAAAATGTGGCATGGACTGTAAGAGCTGCTGAGAAAGAACCGTTTCGACAAAGAAGGAGATGAATTCATTGTGAAATCGGGAAAGACGGAGAATACATTGAAAAGAGTTGGAATACAATGGATCACCTTGGAAACCATGTTGATCGATTTTTTTTGCAAAAAAAAATACAAAAATACTGCGGCTTCATTTGTAAAATAAAATAGATTTTTCACTTTTTTTCTAAACTAACTTGATCTTATTGTATAATGTACAATCATAGAATGTCTCCTTCATTTTTTAAAAGTCTCTCTAGCTCTGGTCTCTGCAGAGAGCTCTCTGTCCATGTCATGCCGTCTCCTCTGCTTTCTCTTTTTTCAACTCAAATGATTTTTTTTAGTAATTAAAATTTTACAAGGTTAATTTGTCATAATTAGGAGTGACTTCTCATAATTATGAGTTTTTTTGGCCATATCCAAGAAATACTTTATCAGGCTCTAGAAATGTGAAACCCATTTTTTTCAAAAAAAATTGTAAACAAAGCAACACGTAACGACGTATAGTTTCGGTTTCAGCCAAAACTGTCCTCATGGACCTTCCCTACTGTAGACATAGAGATCCTCTTTTAAAAAAATGATTTTGTCCAGAACCGGTAAAGTTGTCTAGAAAGTAAAGCACCAGGAGACTCGACAGTGCAGTGGGAGGGATGTATGTACATGAAAGTATAATTTTGGGTAAAAGTTGCACAAAGATGTAATGCAATGTAGTAATGAGACGAGACGTTGATGAGAATTTCAGGGTATTCAAAGAAACCCATTCGGTATTTCTTAAGAAGAGAGAGAGAGAGAGAGTGGGGGAGTGAGGGGGAGCGTTAGAAAAAGAAGAAGAAGGGGAGAAGTTCACAATGGGAACAGAATAGACCTTGGCAGTAAAAAGAAAGAGTTTGAAAATAAAAATGTGTGAGAAAAGGATATATCGTAGTTAGTGCAAGAAGGGAAAAGAATGTTGAGAATAGAGAGAGAGAGAGAGAGAAATAGCGAAAAAGTATAAAGATGAAACATTTAAGGAACACAAAAGATTTTTTTGCTCTGATTTATAGTCACTTCGCACTCTTTTTTTTCGTCTCCCAGAGAAAAAAAAACCCTCTCTTTTTTCAGCCGAAAAGATAAAGATATTAGACTATACTTTACTCATACTCTCTCTCTCTCTCTCTCTCTCTCTCTACAGTTTGCAAGTTTGGGAAGAGGAGGAGGAGGAGGAACGATGTACATGACGACTACTTAAAAACATAGGATAGAGCATAGAGCCCAAAGCCCGCATCAGAGCACAATCAGAATGTCTGTATAATAGTACATTTCCATTTTAACCAAACTAAGTCACATCTTTACATTCTAATATCACACTATTACTACATTACAATCCTCATGTACATACATAAATACACACTCGTACATGGAACTGTAGCTTTTTCCACTTAAAAAAACTAAAAGAACTTCATGGACTGCAACAACTCTCGTTATATATCTCTTCCTATGCATGAGCATCAATAGTACAAGCATCAATAGTATTTTCCAGTCTCTCTCTCTTTCTCTAAAGGGAGAGTTGGTGAAAGCTAGAAAGACGAAAAAAACGAGCCAAAGTCGAAAATCCTTTTGCTCTTCTTAGAATTTATTGCTCTACTTCGTAATGAACACGAAAAATCCTCTAGTGTATGTAACCCATACTTTTCTCTCTCTCTCTTTCTCCACTTGCTTTATTCTCACTTTGCTTTCTCTTACGCCTTTTTTTTGGCAACCACCACAGACCTGCCTCTTCTTCTTTCACCTTCCATAATCCTTGTATAGAATTTCTTTATACATGGATGAAAATTCGATCATAGTTCCTTCATGCCATCGTGATCATGATTAAAATATCACACTTCTTTCTCTTTTTATTTTTTTTATTTTTTTAAAATTCAATTCTCTCTCGCCATCCTCTACACTTTCCCCTCCTTTCTCTTTCTCTCTCTTTCTT
>JAQIVZ010002276.1:0-22182 GCA_034700945.1 Arrhopalites spinosus
ATTTTCTTTCTGGAGAGTCTCATTATCTCGCTACACTCGAAAACTCTCGTGGTTGGTTTTTACCCGCCTCTCCCCTATTATTAGTAGTATCATATATATCTTTTGGCTTGGAAACTATTGGGAATCGGTGGGCGAATCTTTCGGTCCATAAAGTTTACATTAGCGACATACACTTTCATTCCCATCGGAAGTGTATTGAATTCATGAGGAATCCTAATCTCATCAGAGCACAACTGGAACATTTTCTATTTCTTACTTACACTTATGTCTTGGACCTTTTTGTAAAAAACGAGGCAGAAAATAGTGAGAGAAAGATAAAAAAGGAGGGGGACTGTGAGACGTTGAAAAAAATATTAGACTAGATTTGACTGTTTGTGATGGACGTTTTGCTAGGATGAAATTCTCTAGAGAGATTTCCACATCTTCTCCTTCACTTGGTCGACGACGTCAGAGGAAAGTAGAGAAGAAGAAAAAAATGACTCGTCTCTGTTCCGTTGTCGTATCTTTGGTTCTTTTTTAGTATCAAGTTTAGTATTATCCCATTTATAAGGAATCAGGGTAACTACTCTTGTAGCACGGCGGGCTTTACCACTCACCTTATTTTCTTTTCTTGTCTTTTGGTTTTTTGTAAAGGAAATGGGAAATGACAATCTTGTGTCATTTATGATTACTAGATTGTGTCTACTCTCAATTACTTGTTTATGAGGCTATCCAGTCAGTGTTCATTTATTTTGGACGACAGTTTTGAAAAGTAACTACTAAATGTACACATACATGTGTCTAATCCTTTGGAAACACATTTCTAATTAAGGTATTCAATACTATTCAAAAGGAAATGGGATTGGAGAGAGATTCTACATTAGTTTTTTTATGTACTCTTCTTCTTCTTCTTGTGTTGTAACTTTAGTGAATTTTATGTTACAATCTACCCCCATGACATAATATCATTCGGTAACTATTTATGTAATGCTCATTTTCATGTTGCTACATTACATACATGGTATGTACATATTATAAGAGGCTTACAAATGTATTTTACATACATTTGTAAGCCTTTTTTTATTATTATTATTAGTACATGTTACATATTGCATATATTTTAATCAATTCAAAATGAAATTTGTTTATTAATAAATAACCTTGGTTTGATGAAATTGAAGAATTGTTTTTTCATGACAAGTTTTCTACTCTCAAATTGAATTTTGTTTTATCAATAATAAAAATACTGTTGATTAGCTAATAGTTGATTAAAATGTATTGTATAATGGAAAAGGGAAAGTAAATTTTAGAGATTGACAATGAAAAAAAAGAAAAGAATTAATTGTAATCTGTGGATAAGATAGAAATTGTATAGAGACAAAATTGAAGAATTGTATTGGGATAAAATAGAGTAATTTTGTATGACCAGATGACGGAAGAGAAGGATTGCATAGGGGTGAAATTGTAATTGAAAAAAATAACTCTTTACCTTGAGTCCTATTGAGTAGGTAGTAATCTGGATTTTCGTGATTTCATTCTATATGCGTAAAGTGGAAGGATTCTATCCTCTCTCTCTCTTTTTCTTTTGTATATATTTCCATGTGTAGTAGTAGAGAACATTCACTATTCTTTAGGTTGGAAACGAATGAACACGTTCAAAATGTTTTTTTTGAATGAAAGAAATTGAAGAAAAAGAAAGTACCTGCATAAATGTGCTTCCTACTCACTGCTTACTGCCTATGCCACTGTTTCGATATTTATATGTAATTTTTTTCTTGTAGAATAGAAAAAGAAGAGAGAATAGAGAGTCAAAACTACAATGGATAAATTCTCGGAGCTTACAAATTCCAATTTACTTTCCCTAACGGACTCGTAAGCTTTTTCTATATATTGCTCTGCAATAGTTTTTTTTTGGTTGAATACGTTCAAACGTATATTGTACTCTTTTTTTGTGTAAGAAATTTTTTTGGGTAATGTCTTCTTTTTTTAGAATTTTTGTGATCAAGCATGAGAACAAGAACATTTTTACTCTGAGAGTACACTTGATATATCTGTTGGTACTTTCACTTTTTTCTTGTGTCTAGTGAAATGGTGAAGATTCTCAAGATCGTATCGCTTTCTAAAAATATGTACAGTATCCCATCATCGTGGATACTGTATTACGTATTTATGTCTTAAATTTATTAGATATACTTTAAATAGAAGACAAATTAGTTTTTTTTGAGAGAAAGGCAGAGAGAGAGAGACAGTGGGTAATTTATATTAGAAAAAAAGGATTAGAGAAGGAAGGATAATATTGTAAAATGATCAAATGTCTTTAGATTATTTTGTTTCTTTTTTTTTTTTAAAAAAAAGGAATTCAAGAAAAAATTATTTTGTTACATAGAATCCATATCCATGTCAAGACTTGTAAGAGGGAGAGTTGAGTTGGGAAACTAGTACATAATAAAAAAATATATATAATAGTACATAGTAAGTATGAAAAAAAAATTGTATATAGAAGTTTTTTAACAATGTAATAGTTTATGGGAAAAAGAAAGAAAGGAGGAGGAAGGGAATTTTCCAAGTCATCGAGACGAATAATCTGTTCCGTATAACGCTCAATCAGGGATTTATTAGCTTTTACATGAGAGTCCGTTTACGATGTAATTTTTTCCTGACTTTTCATGTTGTTATACTGTATGACTCTAAGATATGGAATATGTATGTATTACTATGAAATTGAGATGGAGAACAAGTTATGTTGAAATCATACATATATACATAGTACTAGCTACCCCCGGAGTTTTACCATGTACTAGGTTTTAGGTATTATAGGTATCTGTATAATTCTTTTTGCTCCATTTTCGTTTTTTAGACTTCACATGTTATTCCGTATGATGGACGAACTTGAACTGGTCCACTGTACTTTGGGCCTCCCTCCCATGTGTAGACAGGAGACTAGGAGAGAGTTGAGGGTAGTGGTCATTCTATGGACAATATTCGAAAACGTAAATCATTTTTTATGACACTTGCAATTACTTCCAAAGAATTGTAACTACATAACATTATATATAATGTTATAGTAGAGTTCTACTCATGCCAATTTTTTGTGTGTGTGTGTAATAACTAGCTGAAAGTTAAAATGTTGAAAAAGTATCTGTTTTTAGTATTATACAGTGATGTCATTGACTAGTATGGTAGTTGTGTAGTAAATGGTGTCTAGTAGTGTAGAAATTATATTTTTTTAGTGTTTTTTGTATAGAAAGAATATGACATTGAAGTAGAATAAATACAGACCGGGTTTTTACTGTATAATGCCCGGAAGATTTGCTGGACACGCTGAACACTATTTATTGTAATAAATAGTCTCACTGGGAGGAAATTTTTGGGAGCAACAGTACCATTATAGAAAGAAATAGGAGCTACTAGATTACATGTATTACGTCTAGTTTTCATGGCTGATACGACGTGTGAATTATTGAATAGAATTTTGAATGATTTTTTTTCTCCCTTTTTTTTCTTTGTATGGTACACATTATGGTCTCATATTTGGCTCTCTCTTCCTCGAGGTAGAGGAGAAAGCTGAATTGCTAAATTTTAATTGCACGAATGAACATAAAAAAAAGGAGAGGGAATGAAACCCTAAAGATTTCGATTAAGTCATGTATTACAAAATGAAGACAATTCATACACAAAGAGATTTATCTCTAGTGTATTCAATTCAAAGGTCAGAGTTGATTTTGAAAGGTTTGTAGCCAATCAGTTGAGTAAAGGGGGAGGAGGGGGTTACCTATATGTGTAGGGATATTTGGTTTGCTCGCTCTTGAAAATTTGATGAAGATTTCCGTCCAGGATGATTAATTGAATCTTTTTAGTCTTTACTTAACATGGGAGAGAGAGAGAATCCTTGAAGCATATAAAAAGCACGGTCAAATACTTAGTCACAAGAGCGGAAACAATCCGTTCTTATTGTTCTTAACATGTAAGATTTAGCAGGTGATTAATAAATTTAAGAGACCATGAACAAAAGGAGGTCACGGAGATTTGATTAAGGATACATATGGACAGAGTTTTAACTGGAATTACATTGGTTTTTTTGGGGTTTGGTTTGTATGTTGATGGTAGAGTCAGAGATGAGGAAAGAGGAAAGAAAATCATCTTAGAACTTTAATTATTCATTGGTTCGTTCACAATCAGTAAATTCTCCCACAATTGTGGGTGGAGTGGGTATATAGTACACTTTACATGTACAAACTTATGAAAGAAATTTTCTGTTAAATGAAACGGATCGTTAGGTGAGTTGAATCGAGGAGTTTAATAGTGATTGTATCCATCCTCATTATCTGTATGAATGAACAGAGTACCCCAGTTAATATTGTTAACGTGATGGGTTTTTTGGTCATAAGATTTGAATTTCTTCCATCGAATTCTTCTCATTGATTACACAGAGATTGATGTTTGTTTCTCTTTCTCTCTCTCTCTCTCTTACATTGCAAAGTAATTATCCAACATTGTGGTTATATAATGAGGGATGGGTAACTAAATATTGATTTTTTTCTCATGCATCAATACTCAATTATTTGTGTAGACTCAATTATGTATGATGATGTAGGTTTCGTTCTTCAAGATTTTTTGACTAGTGAAATGTATAGCTGTAAGCATTTAATAATTTAATTCTTTCTTTCTTTTTCCCTCCATTCTACCTACAAGAGGTACAGAGGATCCATGATGGAATACCTATTCTCATTAATTTTTTTTGATGTACAATGTAAAATGGAATTTGAGAACATTTTTACTCTTTCTTTTCTTTCTTTTTTTTGAAAAAAAAAAAAAATAATTTTTTTTATTTATGTTTCTTCAGACATGATGACGTAGTCAAGAGAAAGCGTGTATTGGTACTTGATTCATCGGATGAAGAGAATGGAGAAGAAAAAAAGGGGAGTGTACCAACTTTAGCTGACAAGGAAGAAATGAAAGGAAATGGGAGAGAAAGCATGAGGAAAGATAGAGATGATGACTCGGATACTGCATCAGAATCGTACTTTGTAGACACTGACGTGGATGAAGATTCTGGCAAAACCTCATCTGCTCCAGTGAAATCCAGCAATGATGGCAGTAATGATTTCTTCGATGGTTTGTTCGATGGCATCTGCTTTTATTTATACCATATCCCTGAACAGAGTCCCTCACTCATGAACGAAGATCAAAGAGATAATTTGAAGCAAATAATTCGTCGTCATAAAGGGTGGGTAGACTTTTTGTCCTCATTTAGCTTTAACATTGCTTTATAATAAATGTCAGGAAGAGATGGAGAGAGTCAGGTTGTAAGCAGAAAAAAAAAAGATAAAAAAAATTGGACAGGTTGGCTCATGTCCTATTTTAGAGACTTTCTTTTTCTACTCTTTTTTTTGGAGAATATTATCAACGAGTTGGTTTTAAGTATTCTTTTTTTTCTTCTCATTTAGTGATTGAAATTTCTATGAGTCTGAAATTTGAATGTAAGATTCTTTCTTCGAGTGTGTGTGTCTATTAATAATAGACTATTATTAAACGATAGATTTTATATTGTACATATATAAAAAAGGTGGCGTATCGTGAGTCATTAAGGAAACAAGACAAATGTTGATTTCTTTTTTTGTTGTATTTTTTTTCGTGTAATATTAGAGGTTATGTCAAAGTTGTCAAAAAGAAGTCTGTGTCTTGTATTGTTAGTCATTAAGTACTGGAATGTGTCATTCTTTAGCTATGTGTTAGTTATGACTAGGTATGTAGCTTCTGGCTGGAAGTGCTTTTAAAAAATATGAAAGAAAAGCTTTTGATGTCACGTGCACAGATTGAAGAAACTTTGGAGGTACGTAGTTTATTTTATTATTTTTTTTTTGAAAAGATTTTTTCTTTGTCACAAGTGTAATATACAGTATATCTGTATTTTCATAGATTGTAGATATGGGAAAAATTCTCATTTTTGCATCATTTCTGTATATTACAGTGATATTTTTTTTTTACAAAAAAAAACTAGAAAGAGTATCATGAATCGTTTACTATTGAAAAGATAAGCTTAACGCTCAACATTATTATATGAAAAGTGAGACATGGGTATTTTGTAAAGAAAAACAGCCGATTTTCCCATAGAAAAACCGGCGTCTGCTCTCTCTCTCTCTTCTAGTTTTTGGGATGATTAAATGAATACATTAAAAGTTAGTATGCCTTGAGGGAAATGATTGAAATTACATTCCTAAATTTATAAATAGCACCTAATATGATTACGAATGGGGAGAGGGGGGGGGGTCATCAAAATTTGTATAGAGATGCACATAATGATCCTTCTTAATATTTAAATTACTCCATGTAATTTAATTCTGTTTTTAAATAGTTGACAATGTTTTCAATGATGATAATTGCATATTTAGTATTCACATAGGGTAGTTAAATTTTATAGGTAGAAAAATATCTTGAAGGTCTGTCCCCTTGCTTATTGTTGTCTAAATGGTGATAAATTACTGATACGTAGAAAAGATAGTTTTTGCCCTTAAGTGGAGTATTATTTTTTTCTAATATTTCATCTCTTGTTGACAGAAAAACATGACTGTAAATGGAACATGTTAGAATTTGTAGTACATTAAAAGATATCTATTTATCTATAGACTACTTATAATATCGTGCTATATTTTTAAATCTGATTTTCATTATACGACTCTATACTATTATTGGAATGTAGAGAGGATACTAAAAGTAAATTTAATGAAAAGTATATATACTTTTGTAATACTATATGAAGTACATAGTTAACCATTAATTTTTTGGTCACATTCAATAACATGAACTACATGATAATATTAAAGGAAAGAGTCAAGTGTGGATGTTGGAACAGAGTTTGAGGAGGATATTAGTTAAGGATAAAAATAGGGTTAGGTGATGACGATGTAAAGTAATGTGTGTGAGGAGTTTTTAAGGAGAGAAGGAACGGTGAAAATTGAATGTTTTGATGTGAAGAGAGTTAACTCTACAAATGCCTTGAGGATGATTTGATCTTGGCAGGAAAGCATGTAACTGATTGGGAGAGCGTGATATCAAGCATAATCAGATGAGGTTTGGTGAGTGAAAAAAAAATCTATTGATTTTTCTTCAGTTTCGTTTTTTTTTCTCTTGCTCTCTCTCTCTTCCTCTTGATGATAAGTGTGGGTATATGTAATGTCGTAGTGAGTGGTGTTTGGGCAGACTGTTATAGACTATTCGTCTCAAGGTATTGAGTGTATTAAATTTGGATTGTAGAAGTAAGAAGAAGCTGGAGAGAGGGAGAGAGAGAGAGAGAGGTAATTGTAGTCATGGGGTTTTGGCCTTTTCTATATTTACTTTTTTTTAAAAGGAGGCAGTTCACCATATTATTTTTATGGTATGAAAAATACTTGTAATATAGGGAACTTGCACTTTTTTTAATGTCTTTCAAGTCACCAAAAGTCACCTAACCTTACCAATTTAGGATATGGGGGAATGAGTTTATTTAAAAGTTTTTTTTATCTTGGGAAAGGGAAAGAATTTGACGGGCGTACAATAATTATTAGTTGTATTGTATTTTGTGGTGTAAAAAAAAATTAATTTAGAAAACATATTTTATGGAAAGATATTATTATTGTCATAATATTAAGCTTGTGGCGGTTCTCAATGCGTAATGGGTTGTAATGTTGATAAAATGTGTAGGACATTGAAGGGAAGTTTATTTTTGGTTAATAGTTTTCAAGATTTTCGCTCCATGAGATTCTACATGAGACAAGTGAAGTTGTAATAAAAAATGTAGTGTATCTTTATTAAAATATGTTTGATTACATAAAAGAGAAAGGGAAAGCAGTGTGGAGATGTTTAAAAAGTTGATAACTGTTGTTCCCTGACTTTTATTTTTAGGAGAAAGTACTATAAGTTGAGTAGTGTGTAGGGGGTCTATGTTTTTTTTACAAGATGAAAGTTGGGGACTACTCTGGAGACACATGATTGAAAATGAACTGTTAAGGTTTTAATATAGAAAAAAAAGAATAATAATGTAAGGGGGTGTAAAGGGCATAAAAAGTTGTGGATGGATGATCAAGAAATGTTTTAAAGTTAACTAAAACTAATAAGAGTTTGTGAGGCGCTCAATGGATGTTTTAGTCTCTCGACTCAGTTTGTAATTAAGCGACATGGTCGAAGATTTAATAGGACTTTAGAGGCTTAAGAAGCGTATAAAGTTATCTAAAGTATCCATAGTCTTGAAAAGAAGTTTTTCATAATCAGCCATTAATCATTCTTGTGTGTCCCCCCACTACAAGGAATTACCTTGACAATATAATATATACTTACATGTAATAGATACATATGTCACCTCTTCCTTTTTCCAGAATGTTTAACATTCTCTCTCTCTCTGATGAGTTTCAAGCTACCTATATTCTGGTTAGTGTAACTACTACTGCGAGAAAGTTGGAAGTGTATGAGGGAGAAAGGATGCTTTCTCTTATTCTTAGAAAATTTTCCTCGTCGTCACCATTGTCATTCAATTTGACCGGGATGTAAGTATATGTACATGTGATGGTTTATATTAGATGAAGAATATAAATATGTTCTTTTACTTTCTCACGCATGTGTTTCTACACCTTTAGGCACCCCTCCCGCTTTCTCTCTCTCTCTCTCTTCTTCCTCCCCCATCTCGATTTCTATATACTATCTTGGTTTAACAGATGCGGTCCAGAGAAAAGTTTATCCAAAAAAAGTGACTTGTGAGTTTCCTGGAGGGGAAGAGAGAGAGAGAGAGAGAGAGAAAAGTTTGAATTCATTTCTTGAACGTGACATGTTACATTGTTTTTTCTGTGTTGGGAGAAAGTAAAAGAAAAAAGTAGAAAAAATTCCTCAATAAATTTTTATTTAGCATCGATGATAGAGAAAGTTAAAATGGGGGGAACGAGTGTGGGTAAATGCTTGGTTTAGTCATTTGACTCTATGTTTAAATGCATTGCAAAAGTTTTATTATATTTTTATATTATTATTGAGTCACAAATTTAAAATTGAAAAGTTCATTCCGAACTGTCAACCGGGTATACACCTCAAGGTAGAAGGTAGCCATGTAAAAAAAATAGAGGAAATGGCTGCAAAAGTGTGAGGGAGTCTAGTCTTGGTTAAATTATCTCATATGTCATTTTATTATCGACCAGCCTGTCAAGCGGACTTAACTATATATGAAAAGTAAATGAATTTTTTTTTATATATGATATTATATTGTAAAAAGTTGAGGGAAAAAAAGAACAAGTCAAAACTTGGTTTTTAGCACTACAATCTACATGGATGGATGGCATTTGGTATATAGTCAATGCCACAACCAGAAATTTTTGAAACTTGTCATCAACTAATTGATAAAATATTAATACCACAATTTGTGAGGGACTTTGACATATATAAAATTTTGAGTGAAAGAGATAAAGAAGGTACTTTAGTATATTGTGAATTATTTTTTTAAAATTGTTTAATTATGAAAAGAGTAAATTATTTAGTCGGATGTAAAAGATATTATAGTTTGAAGATTTAAAATTAAAACAGAGAGTCTATTTATTTTAATAGTTTAAATTTCTTTAAAATGAACTGACTAGACATGGAGATGGACGGATGTGAGAGAGATTGTGTTGGCAATGGTTGTTTGTTGCCCATGGGGAAGTTGACGGGGAGGGGGGGGGGAAGGGTATTAAACAATAAATTTGTAATTGTACTGAGTTAGAGACTAGAGTTGAGCCGGAATTGAAGGGAATTACATGAGGGACTTCAAGTAGTTTGATGTAATGATTACGTTATGATAATAATAATAGCGTAAACACATCACGAGGGGATGTGGAGAGTCTGATTAGGCTTGGTTGACTGCCTAGAACAGACGATTTAAATTCATTCCTCTCTAACTGTCTTTGTCGTCTAAGCAAATTAGGAGGGGTCTTCCAATGTTTGTAAATTAGATGGTACAGATAGAGAGAGAGAGAGAGAAGCTTAGAAACATCTGCCGGATTTTAGGTAGGTTGTTGAGATTTGGTGTTGGGATAGTTTTCTCAGTCTCCTTGTAAGCTTTAAACCTTGCCTACAACTGTGACATAAATAAAGAAACAGTTTATAGTGATGTCCCAGTAGAGAAAGAGAGAGATGTAGTCTTTGTGTATACATTAGATGTGTAGAGAAGGAGATATGTATTTTGTGTAGACCTTGTGCAACCAAATGATTCAGATATTCAAAGTTGTTCAGTACAACATATTATTATTCTCTCTCTCTCTTGTCTTCGTCGTCATCCCCATCATCATCGTCATCGTTATGGGGAGGCTCCTGTACGTCTTCTCTCTCTCTGTTAGGAATTTCACTTGTCTCTCATCTATGTTTATAAATTTGAATAAGCTTCAAAGTTTGTTTTGTCGACGTGGCTCCGGGTGGGTGATGGAGAAAGTCTCAAGCCCAAACCCATGCCCATGCAATATTGTATAGGTGTGACTGTGAGGAGGGACAACTCTGCCGACACAGTATCACTTTGAGAACAAAGTTGTACGTAATTCTTGAAACAATATTGACGTAAGTGAGGGGAGGAGGGGGAAATGGTTTCGATTTGAGATGCTTATATTTATCTCTCCCTCTCTGTCTAGTTGTACAGTAAAAAGTTTGAATTTAAACAAATGTATTTTGTTTCTCATTGATTCTACTACAGGAGTATTAGAAATCGATTCAACTTTAGTTGGACATAAAGATTGTCTTGGAATTTGAGTGGAAGGCAATAAGGAAGTCATGTAAACTTGTTAGCTTCTTTTAGCTACCGTTTTAAAATTCAACAAGAGTTTTTGTCCAATGAGTTTTAAACAATTTTTTTAAAAAGTAAAATAAATTTCTCATTCTTTTTTATTTCATAGTAAATGTACATAGTTTATGAAGGCACATTTATGTATATGAGAACAAAATGATAGTAAATAAGAATGAAAGGGAAAGAGAGTTTTTTTTTCATTGTAAATAATTGAATGAAGACAATTCATTTTATTATACGACTCTTTTTTTATTTTTATCATTTACAGAATAAATAGAAGATGTCGTACATGTGTATAGTTATATATGTTCTAGGTATATTATTTTTAGTAGAGAAAGAAAGTGAAAGTAATTGAGGGCTTTCTCAAGTTTTCAGAGGAAGAGAGAGGAGGATGAAGGAGTTTTGGGTATTGTGCCTAGGGCAGTAGTGAAATGACAGGCTCCATGTGTGTCTTGGTTGAAAAAAAGGGAAGGTTTGTAAAACTAAGTCAGATAGCATTGATATATTACAGGAAGAAGGTTCACGTGTGAAAAATAGTCAAGTTGAGGGCAGAAGGCATAAGTTGGAAGAATTCTTCTCTCTCTCTCTCTCTCTGCTGTTTTTTTGAAAATTCCGGGCGCGTTTATGGATACATGTATGACTCTAGGAGATATATTTATGGTGTATGAAAATGTTAATGTTGACTGGTACTTGAAGAGTCTCCTTCTTATTATTACCTTTACCTACTTTAAATTTTTTTACTACACATGATGTACTCTATGTGACGGTTCCATTTCCTACAGTTCCAGTTTTTATGAGAGAGAGAAAGAGTACACAATGGATGGTTAGAGGAACGCATGGGTGACGACTGCGTATTTTTTCCGGGTTTGATTGTTTTTTACTTTTTTTTGTGGAGTTCAGAGTGTCAACTGGTGCAAGATGGGAGTTGTGTGTTTGTAATGTATTTGAGTGGATAAGGGAATGGGGGAGAGAGGTAAGGGAGAAAAAGAGTTGCATGGAATGGGTTTAGAGTTAAAAGGAAGTTATGTGAATGTGAGAATGGATGTTGATGCGATATCATTCCATCTTATTCACAGTTTCACACAAATCATTCCTTGATCCAATCCATCAAAGTCGATCTATTCGTTCCTTGTAACTTTTTTTTTCTCAAGTAGTTCTTTTCCTTTATCTTGTATATTATTATAGGAAAGAATCTAGGTGGTATGGTATTGTATGGCATGCACAGAGGGTATGTTTCCTCAATGGAGCGATTTTTATTTTATTTTACTTTTTTCTTCTCCCTCTCTCTCTCGGAGTCATATAGTCGTCAGCTACCTTTCCACTTTGTGCTTTCTATGTAGGAAGTTGTGTTGTATTATTTCATGAAAGTTTTTTTCCTTCTTCTCTCTCTCCGATTCACGCATTCGTTCACAACATTTATTTACATTCCTTTAAAACTGTATCTTTTTTTACAGATATGTATGTTAGTTCTTATGTGCTCTTTTGGTTATAAAGTTTAGAAGAATATGTACAATTTTTTGGTTTGTTCAAAATAATGTGTGGAGGGGGATACGAAAATTTGAACTTGTCTTGGTTTTTCGGCTTGGTGTTTTGGCTGGCATGATGTATTATATATGCTGAATTGACCCTAACCTTCTTTAGGTTTCAACATTCACCGATTTTTTTTCTTCTTCTTTCTTTCAATGTGTGCAATTTCATCTTCACAGATGAAAAGACGTTCAGGAATTTCAAGGACAATTCCAAACTTACACGTTCCATTTTTCGGGTGGAATTTCTGCAATATATAGTGTGCGGGAGGATTGTGTAGAGAGAGCCTTAGTAATTTCACATAAACTTTTATTTATTTTCATATTACACACAACTGAATGAAATTTGTAGCCATTTTATAAAAGACGTGCATGTTTTGGGAAAATACTCATGTGGGTTTTGTAGGCTTTGTCTGGTTTTGAACACAAAAAAATTTAGAAGCCATGTAAATTTTTTTGGTAATTGTCCATTTAATTTCTAGTTGAGTGACGTATGGAATTCATTCATTATAAAACTAAAAGTATTTTATAATTTATTTCACTTGATGGGTTTTGAATTGTGAAAAGCTGTGAAGACTTTTGTATAGTAAATTATTAATTAGAATGATTCTTGTAAGTTTAATCAAAAAATATATATTTAGTTTTGTTAGTCAAATGATGGTGACAATTTAATTAGGTTTTATAGTTTAGAATGTGCAATTTAATATTGAATAAACAGGACTAGTATGAAATATATTGAGGAGTGGTACATAGCCTATTACTGTTCTGGTTCTGACATTATGACATGACGTAGTATGAGGTCAGAAATAGATTATGGGTGAGGAGGAGGGGGGGGGGAAGAAATAAAATAGTTTTCTTGTTTTTAAGTTTCAAGGGATCAAGATAGACTCTTCTCTCTTTTGTATAATTTTGTAATCATTAGAGACATTATTGTATATGGATTTTTGAGTGGTATAATTTATATGTAATATCATAACATGGGAGCATATTGATTGGATTTATGTTGCAAAATTTCTCCTCCCGCTCTTGAAATTTTGGAATAGGCTAACTTAATAATAATGTAAATTTTGGTTCGTAGAATGTTTTTGAGAGTATGGTTATCAGGCAGGTAAAGTTTACAAAGTTACATAATATAACGAATGGTTTAAGTGAGAGGGGGGAGGGAAGAGACAGGAGTAAATCGTGAAGATGGAGATGGAAGAGGATCAAGAGCTTAATGTTTGTTTTTATTACAGTCTTAGCTAGGCTAGTCCCCTAGCTTATGAAATAGTATTTTAGGAAGGTTTCTATAGAAAACGATTGACGGGAAATTATGGTAATGATCTTACAGTAATTTCTTGAGACTTGAGAGTCTTTTGACTATACAAATGATACATTAGTCATGATCTTCTCTCTCTCTTGTTTTATATTGGCTTGAAATTATTTAAATTAATTATGAATCTACTATCTATATTACAGCAGCATGGCCTCTTTATAAATTCATGTTTTTGTTTTTAATTGCATTCCTATAAGATTTCTCTCATAAATCTATTGTGATTGACAAAACTTTTATTAGTAACATATTTATGTGTTATTTGGTTTGTAGTTTTTTGTGTGTGTGAAAAGTATTTAGAATGGATAAGATTAGTTTTTTGTGTATGGTAGAAGAGAGAAAAATAAGGGAGAGGTAATTATTTTTGGTAGTCTGTTTAGGATTCCTTGGTTGCTCATTTATGTTTTATTCATGGTTTGTGATTGGGACGAAGGCAGTTGGTAGAGGAGAGGTAGAGGCTGCTCTCGTTTTTTTGGCGTACACAACTCTTCCTTTCTTTTGGCCCTTGTTGAATGTACAATAAAACGTTGGTATTTGCAACAGTTGTGTGCTCATGCTTACACACACACACACACACACACACACACACACACACACACACACACAAGAAGTTGCAGAGTTTGTTGAAGTATGTTTGGAGGAGGATTTTATACATGCAGGTTCATCTGTATAAGTAAAGAATTGGTCTTGTTCTTCATCCTCCTGTGGGCTGTGTACTACAGATAGCTATACTCTCTACGTTTGATTCACTTGGAGTCGATTCACCGTTAGTACGTGTTTACATTGATTATATATATATACATGTATATATGTATAATGCATGTCATCCTTATACTCGTCCTTGTACAGTTCAGGATTACCGAGTTGAGAATTACAGATGGCAAATGGAGGGAGGAGGAAGAATCTTTATTATAGTTTGTTATTGTATGTGTGTGTGTGTGTGTGTGTGTGTGAGAGAGAGAGAGAGAGAGAAAGTTTCTCTCTATGAGAATATTATTTTATCATTGCTAATAAAAGCAATAAAGAGAGAGAGAGAGAGGAAAGGAGATTTTCCATCTTGAAATAATTAATTCCATACTCTATTTAAGCAACTCCTACACTCTAAGTCTCAAGTTGTCCACTATTTTTTTGCCCTTTGTATATTACTTATGTGTCTACTTAATTGAATAGAGAAAAGTTTAATTCTAGTCACCAAATAATTATTATGATAATTCATTTAACTAAAATTGTTTTGAAATTAGGAAAGGATTTGTTGTGAATTATGGTCACTTACAAATACTTGTGACGTCATGAAGTGTAGTCCCTTTGGCTATTTGAGAGGGGGGAGGGAGAAGGAAAAACTTTTTTTTGACCTTTATATGACAGAATGATAAAGAAAAAAAAAGTTGATGATATGTATTAAGCTGTAGAAACATAGTAAAGATAATATTTATTTTTACATAATAAAGAGTAACAATAAATTTAACTTGACAGATGCTTTAAATTGAAGATGAGTAATACTAAATGAAATTTATATTGGATTTGGATTGAAACTGACCAAACAAAAAAAGAAAGATGTAACAATTTTTTTTTCTTCTTTGTTTGGGATGGAGTGTTGTTACAATTACGTTTGATGGTAATATATGGGGTTTTTTTTTGTATTGGTTGTACATATTCTATGTGGGTAATATATATATAAGGGGAGGACAAGGTAGACTTAAAGTTGAAGCCTTATTCCCTAGTCAGCAGTTCACTTGTGGCTAACTCAAATGGAGGCAATATCCTGCCTATTTTGTTGTTGGTCACCGAAGGGGAAAATAATTTATCATTTTGATGGCACGATTTCCTTTTGTTTTTTTCTCCCTTTCAGAAGGATCGAAACAGATTGTTTGGAACGGGCTGAATATATTTTGGTGACGGATGGGGTTTTGTGGTGTGAAGACTTTGCTGAGGTGAGTGAGAATTTTTTTTTTGTTTTTTAGATGTGTGTGTGTGTTTTTTTTGTCTATTTCAATCTGTCGAAGATATTTATCTGTAAAATAAAAAGTGAAAGAGAGAGAGAAAGAGTACATGTGGTGCTGCTGGCTGTATGTTTCATTTTTTAGTTTTTTTTGTCTGTTGTGAAAAGAGTACATGTATTTATGTCTATGTATGCTGTGCTATGCTCCTTTTATTATTCTAACTTTCTCCATATCCTTGTTGCAATACTTTTCTTTTGTGTACTCTGTATAAATTTTCTTCTAGTTGTTGTGTGTGTTGGTGAAAGCTTGTTTCTTTCTTTCTAAAATTTATGTATGTATGTGGGTTTTTGCTTATTTATGAGGTTATTTTATTTGTGTATTATATTTTTTGTGAATCTGTATGATACCTTTGTATGTAAGGTTGTGTTTTTTTTGAGCTTGTTTTTTCTGCAAATATTTTTCCAACGGGTTGTACGAGATGAATGTATTATGTATGGGATTTAAACAAGATTTTTGACTATATTCGATGCAGTAGCTTGCATATATAGTTTTTTTCTGTATGATTAAGTAGTGGAAGGTTAAATTATTTTTAAAATGTTGATATTGTTTATTTTCTCATTGGAAGAAACTAAAATAATTTTTACATGTATGGTAGGTCAGGGCAGAGCTCAAAAATAAGTGAGTTGTCATAAACCCAATTCTGGGACTGGAATGGAGTGGAATGTTATATTTTTTCGGAAATACAATCATGACATAGAAGATGTGATTTAACACTCTGTGAATGATGTATCGTCGATTGGTTTGTGCAATTGCAGATGTTTATGTATAGGAATAGGAGAGGAGCATGAACTTTGAATTATAATGGGTTCAATGGTAAATATGTATTCTTTGTATGTTGTGCCAAAGCAGGAGATGACTGTTTTTTTAAGAATTTCTGTTTGCTGAATCAGGAAGGTTAGGCATGCAGCATGAATCGAATGAAAGTATCTTATAAGTATATTATTATACACTGGGTTGGAATACAGAACTTTTATTTTTGTTGCATTTTTTATTTATAATGCAAGGGGGGCAGTTGTTCAAGTTAGACATTTTTTTGTGTGTTGTTTTTTGTTTACTCGTTTACTCATAAAATGTATTTACCTAACTCCATGATTTGTATAATAGAAAGTGTGTTGAGTTTGAGTATGTCTAAAAAAATCAGGTTGAGGGAGGGAGATGAAGGAGAGGACGTAAAGGAGAAACGGAACCACAATTTGACTTGATTTAGAACTAACCTTTCTGTTTTTTATGAGTCTATTAATGCTTCCTGCCTCGAGTCATTGAGAGAAAAAGAAAATGGTTTGCAGTTGGGAGAAAGCACGCAACATGTATATTCAATGTTGAGTGAAAATGGTAATTGTGACCCCTTCTCTCTACATAAGTTGTTTCTCATGTGTTATCCCATTTCTAAGATTTGTGATTTCTCTTTCCTTTTTCCCCCCTTTGGTGTACATTCATTCATATGTATTTTTGTACATGTGTTTAGTGCTTGTTGCCCAAGGAAATCGTTGCAGACAATCAATTACTATTTGACCTGAATTACGTATGATTGGCGGTTTGGGTAATTGGAGAGAGAGAGAGAGAGAGAGAGAAAGTTGGATGACTTACAATAAATAATAATGTTGATCTTGATTGCCTTTACTTGTAATCTAGAAGTTGTGATTTTTTTTTCTCTCTTTCTCTCTCTTGAAAGAATTTATTGTTTTCTTTTCTCTATCTCTCTCCCACCCACCCAAAGCTTTGATATCACTTGGGATGGAAAGAGGGCTTAGAAGATGGGATTGGAGATAAATTTATGATTTATGTTCTAAATCTATTTATGTATCTGTATGTCTATTCATGTTGTGTGTTCTTTTTTGACAGTTTTTTTTGTATGGTTGAGTATGTGTGTCTATTCATTTTTTTGTTGGTTTGACGTTCAGTAGTAATACCTTAGGTAATGTTATGTGTTAGTAACAATGTAGGGGCAAGTAAGAAAAAAATGTCTTTGGTTTTTTGTTGTTGTTGTGTTGTAACTCTTTTTTTTGAGTCTATAGCTCTCTCTCTCTCTTGGTTGGAAGTGTACGTTGATTCGATTTGTAGGTTTTGGGTTTGACTTGAAAATTTATTGCTGACACACGTTTATTCCTAGGTCACGAAGTCTCAATATTCCCCAGAATTCCTTTTGTTAATGATTTTTTTTTCTTGTTGTACTGCACTGGAGTATAGAATTTGGTGGAGAGGAGTACGAGACGAGTGGAAGAAAGGAGGAGGAGATTGGAAATGTACTTGTGTGTATGGAGAGAGAGAGAGAGAGAGAAGAAGAAGAAAAAAAGAGAAAGAAATTACTCTTGCATTTTCTTTACACAAACAAACTGAGTTTTTTTTATTATTCTGCTCCTTCTTCTTTCGTGTTTACTTGCTCCTGATTCCGGTTGTCCTGATGGACGAATTGAATTCATTCCGCTTTTTTTTTTTTTTTTTTAAAAAGTAACATCTACTTGTTGTTGGTACAGTCAAATCGAGTGTACAGAGAAGAGAAGGAGAGGGGTATTTTGAGTCGTGAATGTATTATGTTTATATATTATGCTTGCTAACTTTGCTCTGGGGATCTTGACTTCTTGGCTTGGCTTGTGCTGTTTTTTTTCTGAGTAGATGTTGAATTAGATTTTCCTTGGTATTTTTTTTGTGCTTTACTTTTCTCTCTCTCTCTCTCGCTCTTTTGGAGCTAAAGGTTGAGAGGGGGGCTGAGCGACAAGTGCGTGTGGTTGTGTGAATGTAAATGTATGGAGAAAGTGAAATGTGTGTATGATGTATGTACATATATTTATTTATGTAAACTCATGGAGAAGGATATGTGATGTGAAAAATGTTTGTAGGCTCTCTCAGAGAATCCCAATGCCAAAGTGTGCCGAATGGAATGGGTCATTCAGTGTGACAAGGAGAAGGAAATGATTCCAGACCAAGATTTTCTCGTATTGCCGGAGATTTAGTATTGCCAAATTGAAAAATCGATGGAAGGCAAGTGACGACGATCATCATAGTCTTCATTTTTATTTGTGTGTGCCTATCTATCCAATATTCACTCATGTAGTGAATTTACAAGTCATGTACTAAGGGGAAAAAAACCATGTTCTCTCCCATCTCAAGAATCACATGAACCGAAGGATGATCATGACAAAACTTTTTTTTAAAAACAAGATTGTACAGTAGATTTCTTCCTCAGAGATCATCATTAAATATTCTTATATCAACAAGAGCATGAGCAACAGCAACAACTTTATACCTAAAAAAAGTACTCAACTTTCTCCTTCTTACTATTTTTTTTGTGACTCTTTTCCCCATGTGGTATATATTTTGACAAAGTCAAGGCTGTTTTTATTGGCAGGAGGTTGTTGCCTGGAGCAAAGTACAACATTATGAGAGAGAGGATGGAGGAAGTAGAGAGAGAGAGAATGACTGTCAAGTTTAAAGAAGTTTGGTATACTTGTTTTTTTAAATAATAATATATTCTACTTGTACATTGTACATACTCTTACCTAGTTTTAAGAGGGTGTAAGTGTAAGAGATATACTTGATGTAGTTTTTTTTGTTACTACTCTACTATGACTACATGTAAGCTATCATCATGTTGTTTTTATTTTGTACAGTCTCTCTCTCTCTCTGTATCTTGTAAGGAGGAGGAGGAGGGTATAAAGAAAAAGGAATCAAAATTTATGCTTCCCATTCACGTGTGTCTTTCATTATTCATTGAGAAGGGGGAGGGGACGGGGAAAAAAATCTCGTGAACAAAGTCAATATCTTCTTGTTAAAAGCTTTCGATCCTCCTATTCCAAGTTTATTTAGATGATGGTGTATATTTTCTCTCTCTCTCTTGTTGTACCTACTTAGTACCTTGAGAGTGAAAGTTGTTGTTGCTCTTCACCTTTCTCTTGTTTTAGTTGCTGATTTTTCTTGTGTATGTACTCATTACTGTTACTTAGAAGTTATGTAATAAGGATTTGTGGAAGAAGAGAATAGTTGGATTTATCTAAAAAATTTGTTTTTTTGTAAAACTCTATATCCCCCCCAACTAAAGTAGTGATACTAACAAGGGAAGGGGATCCTTTAATGAGAATTTATGGGATTTATTTTTTGTTCTATCCTCTTATTTCAAAGTTTTTTTTAGTCTCTCTCTCTCTTGTTTTAAGACATGAGTTTAACCTACAATGTAACATGAGTAGGTTGTAGTGTTGTTGTCATTAATAATAATAAGATTAGGTACAACAACTTTTTTTTTGGACTGGATATTTCTACAGGCATCCATTTTATTATATTAAAAATCATCCTTTTTTTTCTTAACTTTAGCTATGTCTAATAATTTTTAGTCTTGTCGACTTTGTTTTTTCTCCCCCTTTTTTAATTGGAGGTGGGATTATATTTTTAAAGATATTATTATGACGGGTTTCATGACTTGAAAAATTGTCAATTCTTATATTTTATAAATATTGTAATTAATTGTACGTGATTTATTTTGTAAATTTATTAAAATAAGATTCTTGAATTTCTTTACTATTTTTTTTTGTCAATTTTTAGACTTAATATTAAATTAAATATTATGAGGGAATTATTTGTAATGATATGGAGTACTTAAAAAAATAACGTAAATGGTTTGTTCCTTCTAATTTAATTTTTGTATATTAGTAAGGACGGTACCATTTACCATTAATAATTACGTGAATTAAATTTAACTAGTTGGTGAAAGTTTGATGACTTTTCTTGAATAATTATTTTGAGTAATTTTTAAAATTAAAGAATTAATTGTATACATTAACAATTCATAAAAATATTATGAATTTTACAACAAAAATGCGTCCAGTTTTAGAATATTTCAAAAAAATTGTATTTTGTCGACTTAGGAGAAGGACTGTGAATGAAGAAGAAGAAAAAATTGAATAAAATTGATGATGAATATTTTGACAATTTGATTCAATGTTGAATATTATTGATAAAGATGTAGTGTACTACTAGAGGAGGGGGGATGAATTGAGGGGTTATATTTAGATAAAGGTGGAAAGGTACAAAAAGTATGGATAATGTACATAATAGACCTATGAACGATGAAAATGCCTTTACTCTATTAAGAAAATGGTAAAAAGAGTGGAGGATTAGTTAGTTGAAGGGATAGGAAAACTAACTATATTGAGGTGGTTGGTTTAAGTATCTTGTCAAAGGGAGAGCATAAAGAAATTATGAGAAACGTTGTCTTGAACAAAAAAATGCTCTCTCTCTCTCTCTCTCTTCATACAAGGATAAGGTAACTATGTAAGATGGAATGATCAATGAGATATTTTTTTTTTGAACAAGATAGTGAATAAGCTTTCAAAGAGCTTTTGAGGATAAAGAGAGAGAGGGAGGGGAGACATGAGGTTAAAGTCGATGGGATATAAAAATAGTGGTGGGTTTTTTTTTGGACGAGTAAAGAAAGATGATGATGAGGTGAGATGAGGTTGAAAAGAAAGTCGTTGGAAAGGGCTGGTAAAAGTCGAGAGAGAAAATGGTGAAAGAATGAAAAGTCTGGAATGATGCCGGCGTTCTTGAATCTACTTTATTGTGAAGATTAGTAGCTGTGGGGGAATGGGGGGATTTATTGATATCTGAAAAAATAATTTTCATTCTTGAAGAAGAGGCGGGCGGATTTTTGAGGAGAGAGATCAAAGATCGGGAGATTAAGTGTTTTCAGTCTCTTTCTTCTCTCTCTCTCTCTCTCCATATAAATATAATAGTCATATACTCGCACTCTCATGAAGTACGAGTAGCAGTAGTACAGTGTGATTCATTCAAAAGTATCCCGTTCGTCTGGACGGGATATCTCAGTCAAATGAGCATGAAAAATTAAAATGTTGAATAGTAGTCTATTCTACGTTCGATTTGGCGTCAAATGAGCTTTGGTTCCACTCAAAAGGACCACGGGCTCAAAAGTTATGACGATTCTCCCGAGCCCCTCAAAAGGACCAAAAAAGCTCATCATGAATTTTACAAAAAATTTGTAAACTTTTTGTATTTCGTTTTCTGACACGTGTACCTGAGTCCAATTAAACTGGCCATGGCATCTATCTTGACCGAAATTTCATCCTCTTTTCAATAAACCTACTTTTAATGCTGAGTGACATCCGGTTCAGTGGTGGCAATCACACCTGTCCAAAAAGTCACTTTTTTGACAAGTAGATCTATCTGACCAGTGCGTTTGTGACCACAACTGTGGTCCGATTTTGACGGGAATGGAATTTTTGAAAAGTCCGTGAAATTCTGACCCACAAAAGTACCATGGGCTACCACGATTGTCCATGAAGTGACAAGAGGGTGGCCAACCCCTATGTCACAACCGGAGGCCAGGACATTTTTGGACAAACATTACATGTTTTGTGGTCAGAATTAAACGGGCTTTTCAAAGAGCCCACTCACAACAAAATTGGTCCACGGTGGTCACCACGAGCCACTGTGACATCCTGTCATGTCGAGCTCTTGTGACTCCAAACATGTCACAGTGGCTCCTGATGACCCCTTTTGATGCCAAGTGGCTCCCTGAACAGCCCATTGTTTTCTAATCCAAAAACATGTAACGCCTGTTCAACATTGTCATAGCGCCCAATTGTGCCAATT
>JAQIVZ010002277.1:0-22177 GCA_034700945.1 Arrhopalites spinosus
TCCACCCCCTCAAATGACGTACGGAGCCCCAGCGCCCCCTCCATCTGGTGGATACGGGGCGCCTCCACCACCGCCACCACCACCTCAAATGACGTACGGAGCCCCAGCGCCCCCGCCTTCGGGAGGTTATGGACCGCCTCAAACGACACCCCCACCTCAACCTTCAGGTGGCTACGGACCACCTCAAACTACCCCACAATCTCCCTCACCATCTTACGGGCCACCCGACAGTTATTCGTGTTCAAAAGGCAATTGTCTAAACTCTCTGCCCTCCATAACTAATTGATAGTCCCGTGTCTAAAAATGAATTATTTTGTATCCTAAACCAAAAAGTTTTTTTCTACAGTTTTAATAAATGTTGCCATTTAAACTAGAATACTAAAAATAATTAATGACTTGGCGCCAAATTCTTTTCAAAATTATTTGTAAAAATCCACGTGATTTTTCAAGGGGATTTTGAACTTGTGTTTGAAAATCAATTTTAAATTCCCTCACTTTATTTTGATGGCTATCCACCATTTGTACAATGAACTTGGTCAATTCAAAAAATAAAACTGCGCTGGAGAAGATGGCGCCACCCGCCAAAATATAAAAACTAGCTAAAATCATTGACTCTGAAAACTCCACAGGTTTGGCCACCGTCTCAGCCGCCCTCCAATGTTTTTTCCAATTATCCCACTCCTTTTCATGTCGAAACATGTGGGTGACATTTTTAATTCTTCTTTTAATAGAAAAAAAAGACCGCCATTCCCACCAATAATTTATAATTCCCGCCGGCAATAAACGTCGAAATCCCGTCAAGAGTGTGTCAACATTCGGCCCTTCAAAAATCCAAGTATTCCATTGTTTCCAAAATATTTGTTTGGATTTGTAGTAATTTTTGTGAAATAAAAATGGCGCCAATTTTTCATCCCGCATGAGTTCATCAGTACTCAAAAAAATGGCGCTTTTATCTTTGCCGTAGATACGACGATAGCCTTTCATGTCAAATGAATTGGTGTCTTTTTTAAGATTTTTCAACAAAAAATCGTAATCCTTGAAAGGGTCATGGGATGGGTCAACAGTCCATTTTTTACTTTCATTGCGCATGTATATAAAATAGTTTATGTGTGCAGGGTGAAAAGGATAGATGGAGTAGCCTTCAGCAATTAAATCATTCAAGGATTTCCCATGCGTAGGGCGCGTTCCGGGACTTATTTTGAGACTATGTAAATTCCCAAGGTAGTAATTGTCCATGAAAAATGAGGCGAGAATCCATATTGTGAATATTATTTTTCCCAAAAAGGTCATCGAGGTCATCGTCCCTGTTTGACCTATTAGGGTTGATAGTAAGCGTAGGCTTATGAGCGTCACTGTGTTGACTGTTCCGTGGAGTGCCTTAAAAAGTCTACAAGAAATGTGCTAATTAATTTAAAATCCCGCCATTTTGAATTGCAATTAAATGGCGCATGTGTATGCATGCAAAATTTAAAAATGCCGCCATCGGCATGTCGGCGTTTTTAAAATTTTGAAATTCATAAATAGCCACTAACTTGATTTTGAAGAGAAGGAGCATGGCTAGTAAGCTAAGAGCGGTCAAAATGGCGACCCATGTTTCAATGGGATGGACCAAATCGTAGAAACAAGATGGCTGCTCGAGGTCAACATTGTCACCATAAAAAAGGAGCCAGTGGTATGTGTCGTAGTAGTAAGGATGATCTTCAAAGCCAAATGTCTTATAAAATTGTCTGTACTGAATTATTCCTTTGTTGGTTTGGTAGGGAACTTTAAAATAATTATTTTAAATTATTAATTAATTTAACTAATGTGGGTCAAAGGTAAAAAAATAATTAAAATTACTTGTTCGATACTGGCCTCCATTTTGAACACCCCATTCAACCCCCTGAGGGGTGGCGTTTGCATATTTGACTATGTGAAGGACGCCCTTTAATGGCGCCATATTCCCATCGTTCGCCATATTTAATTGTGACATTGATACCAGTTCTTTTAATTCCATTTTCTCCAACTACAATTAATTATTTTTTTGTTTTTTTTTTTTGAAAACACCATTTATGCAATCTATTTTTAAATATTACCGCCAACAAATCTTCGGCGCTGACAAAGTCAATTGTGTCCCAAGTCCCAACTTGTAAAATAGATCCCTGAAAATCTTTGCGCGCTTTTTTGAAATAACTAATAACATCTTTGTGATATTGCCATTGAGTGAAGAGAGAATTAGTCAGGATTTTGGTACAAAAATCAAGAGCGCCACATTTAAATTTGAATTGTATCACTTTCTGGAATAAACTGTACAGCGTGTTTTGTATGACAATGACAAAATAATTGAAGGGATGGCGGTGAATGTACCCCTGCACCCTGTCTCCAATCGTTCTCTGTGATGGGCGCGCCCTCTAAGCCCACAGAAACAAATCAAGGCTAGCTATTAAATTTTCTACAAAAATTCTACAGTCAAAACTTACCTCATCAGTGGGATCAAAATAATAGCGAGACTCAGGATTGGCGGCAATTACAAAATAAAAATCCTCCGTTTGTTTAACATACTCGCCGTAATACCGCCGCCCGGCAAAATCCCCGTAGTCGAGAATCTCCCCTTGCATTTGTTCTGGCAAAGGAATATTCAAAAATACAAAACAATTTTGACCCAATCGTCTCACGTGAATGTTTCTCTTGAAAAGCCAAGGATTATTGTAATGCAAGGAGGGACTATAGGTCGCGATGGGGAGGTCAAATTTGTTGATCTCCGTTGATGTTGGATTGTGCAGAAATTGTTGAACGTCTTCCACAATCTTTCGCATTAACCAGCGACCCCATGGATGCCAGTTTATCATTACAGAGCAGGTCTACAAAAATTAATTTAATTTTAGTTTAATTAAAATTACTTTTATTTATTTTAATTATTTTACTTTTAATGGACTCAAAATATTGACCAATTTATTTTCTCCATTGGCAGCCATTGGTTTTCCTTTGTTTAAAGTCCATAAGTCAGGCTTATATTTATCAAATGTCAGTGTGGAATTAATTACAATTAAATTAATTAGGAGAAGATGATGAATGTATTTTAGTGAATTTTGCATTATTATTTAGCGCAATTTTTTTTTGCAAAAATATTGTAAATTTTGGAATATTTTTTTTGCAAATTGTACCACAAATTGTAGTCTACAATCTTGGTGCCAATAACAAGCTGAGCTGGTGATGAATCTTTTTTTTGTGACACAAATTTTAACTTTTTTTTCGAATTTAAGAAACGTGTGCAAATATATTTGCACAATGTCATATAAATTCAAAAAAAGATGAATTTATTTTTAACTTGAAAGTTAAATAAAGTTTAAAAATTGTAATCTTTTTCCAAATGGGACACTCATCCCTCAAAAAAATTGCGTTGTCATTTTTTAAGGGTCATGAAAATAATTTTTTTGGGGCGTGTGGTACTTGAAGTATCGACCAATTTGCCAAATGCCAATTTTCAAGTTCAAGAGAAAGTTTTTTAATATTTGCACAGACTACAAAGATTATTTTTGAATTTATTGATCAAAAAACTTATTCTGTTAAATTAAATTAACATCTCTGATTCGCTAAAACGAACACTGAAGCGCGCAAGTATTTTTTAAAAATAGAAATTTAAAAATACGCGGCCAACATTTTAACTTTCTTGATAAAATGGGAGAGCAGTTCCCCCAAAAAAGTTAGACTGGCTGCGCAAGAACCGAAAAAGATGAGTCCTCTCAATAAACGCAAAACTTGTTTTCCATCTTTTTGGTTTTGAGCCTGCGCGCCACCATATTCAGGGCGTCTTTTTACCCAATTTAGGGCGTAGATCTGCCCCTTCTTGGCATACGTCGCTCCTTGAATGGACGTCCATAAATTGCAGAGTCCCGTCGATTGGAAACTTGCGATAATGAAATTAAGTGGCTCTATAAAAATTAAAATTAATTATTTGAAAATCCCGCTAAAATACTACCAAATTTGAATTAAATCGTACCAATAAATTGTGGGTCATAAGGGCTGATGGCGATGGAAATGGGCGTGGGAAAGTACACGGTGTGGATTCTGTATATAATTTTCCGCCGTGGACATCCATCATAAATTCTATTCCTATCCCGTCCATCACTACTTTATAGCCCACGCATGCGCTTTTTTCTTCAAAGACAAGTCTGTAACACTAGAAAAAATAATTCAAAATGTGCGCTTTTTTTACTTTTATTTGAATCTGCTAAATTAATAAGTTTTGATGTTGTCAAAAATTCAAAACGTTGAAAGTTGGAATTATTGCGCGCTTTTATTTTTAGTTAATAAAAAACAAGCGCGCTTACTTTGGTATCAAAAAAGTCATACTCTTGCGCCCTCTCAATGATTCCATTGGCGACTGCGCTATTCTTCAAAGCTTTAAAATCATGTTCGACATATCCAGTGTAAAACATGATGCCAATTTTATAGTCAGATTCAACCAATTCCAAAAACGTCGCTGGTGGCACGACCATCCTTGGGAGGACGCTCAACTCTATGAATTTTGACTTCCACACGCAACTCAAGACAATTAAAGACAAGAGCCAAATTGCCAAATTTAATTTTGTCTTTTCTTTCATTCCTTTTCCACTCAGCGCATTTACGCTTTGCTCCAACATGGATTGAATAAGACTCGAAATTTTGAATGTTGGTGCTCCTTTTTGAATAATAGAAAATGTACATAATAATGAAATTAAGAGAGCCAACCAAACTGAATGACCCAATAGATGATAGAGGACGTGGAAAGGCTCTTGATTGGCTTGGGATGGCAAAGCCGTGACAAAATGGACGCCGAGGTGAATGACCGAAGTTGACATGTAAATAAATTTCATTGTGAGTTTAGAAGGACGGACTGATGACACAATGGAAATTGTTCCATCGACAGGAGAGGTCAATTCAGGGTCAAATGATGTGGGGGCATTTATGTTGTCCTGCGCAATGACGTATGGGGTCACATCCATAGTGGCGTTGAATGAGTCAATCAAATTGTACACAGAGGCAGTTATAAAATCATTCCACTGGTGCGTCTTTTCAAAATTTTCTATTGTGTCCACGCAAGGAAAACAAAGCTTGGTGTTAATGGCGGTCCCCGCGTAATTCAAAAATGTGGCTTTGTTGTAGAGTGAAGCACCTTTTTGTGAACGCGGCTCAAATTTGTGGTTGCCATTAAAGTCGAAGGATAGCGTGGCGACTGTTTCGAAATTTGATATTTTTATTTTCCGCTTTAAAACTAAATACTGCGCATCAACAATGAGACGCCCTCTTTGTTGTTGCAAAACAAGAAAAAGTGAATGTTGAGCACTGCGCACTAGATCAATGTTTTGAAGTAAATTTTGGGGAATTTCTGAAGGAAGAATTAATTTACAGGTTACTCAGGTTAGAATAATGAATAAATAAAATTTTAAATGACCCGGCAAATTCAAATGTGGGCGTGGTGGGTCTGGCATGATTTTTGACAAAATGGATGATAATGTGAAGCGGGGGTGCATAATCTGGCAATTTTGCCGAGCCAGGCTCGGTGGAGAAATTTCGAAAAATTCATTTAACATTGTGGGTATACGACGGAGGAAACTTATGCAAAAAGTTTTAATGTTATCTTAATGCGGTGCAGGTTCGGTCAAACTGTGGACCTGCTCGGTGAACCGTTTTGGTCATGTCAGATTATGCACCCCCGATGTGAAGGCGGTTGTAATGACGGAACAGGATTGATGAAATTTTGAATTAAATTTAAGTTCTCGATGGTATTCACTCGCTATGGGAATGTCACCGTGATTGTGAGTTTGAGAGGTCAAATTGACCATCAAAAAAATTCGGAGGTCACTTGATTTTTGGGGTTGGTGTCGAATTTTTGGTGAGTTTAAGTTGACGTTAAAAATCATGTCCGGATTTGTACATTCAAAAGATTTTGATATTTCAAAATAAACATTTTCAAGAATTAATTCAATTGCGTGACTCACCCTTAAATTTTTGTTTTTTTGGGGAATGGATAAAATAAAAGAAATATTTAGTACAAAAAATATCCACCAGAATATTTTTTTCATATTTTTTTCATATTTTTTTGAAAACTTTAATTTAAATGATACAAACAAGACCAGTGGGAATTTTTAAAGCAAAAATTGGCTTTTAATAGTGAAAGAATAAGCGGAAAATTCGATTTAAATGGTTTAAGTATTGGGCGGGTTCATTTTTAAAAAAAAAAATTTATGAGGGCGTTGACTGTCTCTGTTCATTGACGGTGATTTACTGCATGGTACGCATTGATTTGGAAATTTTTTTGTGTGAGAAAAATAAAAGAAGAGACGTTTGCATTTTTTTCAGTCTTTTGAAAAAAATGTGGACAAAAATTGAATAGTTTGATCATGTGTTATATATAGTTAGTTTTCTATATAAAATTAATTGTTAATTATTGTGGGGAAGAATTTAAAATTATCATTAAACTACTTTCAATTAATTAACTTAAACAACCTTCGTTTTTTTCTCTTGCTCCTGAAACTTTTTCAGGATTTTTAAATAATGAAAATAAATAATTTAAAAAACAAATAAATATGCAACCAATTAAATTCTTTCGTGGTTGACCTCATGACCTGAGCTAATGATTTTTAATGTTAAAATCATTAGCATTCAAAATGATTCATTTACATTATTCCAATAATTAATTGAAATTATGTTATTTGCGAGAGTAGCGTCTAATTAAACGACATCAAGTTAACTTGAGCTTAATTTTTTAATGGTTTTTTGCATTTTATTTCTATGCTGAAAATTAAGATAAAGTTAACTGGCAAAACGATTTGATGAGAATCTGCATAAAGCACTCTCCTCCCCATTAAAATTGATGTTGGGAAGATAGAAAAATATTAAATTTTGGTTTATATTGAGACACATTTATTTAATCACAATTAAAAGTAGGACATGCTTAGATTACATTTATTTTGATGTAATGTGAATGCCACATCAAAGGTTTTTTTGCATGTTTCCACCCCTCAGACAAACATTTGCAAAAAAAACATTTTGACTCGTCCGTCAAACCGTCGCATTTAAAATGTGTTTGAATTTTGTGCAAAAAAGAAAACTTTAACTTTAAATATTTTTAATTTTTCATTAAAGTGATTTAAAAAGAATTAATTTCAGAGACTTATTTTTTTTGTTAAATAGAAAACTTGTGATTTTGTAAAGAAATGAAAATATTTTACAAGAAAAAATAAATAATTGCGCAGTATTTTTAAATGTGCAAATTTTGCTAATTTCAATTTTCATTCCATTTTGAGTCCATGTAGTGCTCTTTAAATTATATTTGTGAAGGTAAATTTAAATATTTAATATAAATAAAATTCAAATTATTTGAAGCTTAAATATTAAAATTTTTATTTTATTTTAGAAATGAAACTTTCCCCCAAAAAACATTCCCGGGAATCTTTCCCTCCCGAGAAACTTTCCAAATGGATAAAACTATACGATGAGTCTTTCTCTACTGGCAAAAACATGGAAAAAGTTTACCATAAATTTGAAAAAGCGAGCTCCCTCCATCCTTCCAATCCCATTCTTGAAAATTATGCTGGACTTGCACAATGTAAACTAAATGGAGATGAAAATTTAAACAAGGCGCGCACATGTCGCAGACAAGCTCAAGATGCTTTCCATCAAACAAATTATCAATTTGCTAATTCCCGCTATACTGATGCTGTCCACGATTATCAAGGAGCTCTCCAAAAATTTGAACAAGGACTGAAGCGCCAAGATTTAAAATTCAGGGAGTTTATTCTTCTGGCTCAAAATGAACTTCAAATTGTGGTCAATGAAAGAGAGAAAGTGAGGCCCCGGAAGGAATCTCAAGAAAAAGAGAGAGAGTCAGAGCGACCATTAAGAAAAATAATTCAAGAGGAGCGGGAAAGACAAAAAGAATTGAGGGAACTTGAAAAATTGGAAAAAAAGAAACAATCTCAAAGAATTCTCTCTACTGGTATGACCCTTGGGGGTCTTGCATTGTTGACGAGGGGTGGTTCCAGTTCGAGTGGGGGCAAAAGTTATTTTGGTGTGACAAACCATTTTTATGGTGGTTTTGGATTTGGCGGGGATTCGGATTGTGGGGGCGGAGGTGGAGACAGTGGAGGTGGTGGGGATTGTGGAGGCGGAGGTGAATAATTTTAGTTGGAGATTTTTTTGGTTAATTTTTTTTTTGCAAAATTGTGACTTTATTGCAAAAATGTGTATTTTGTATATTTAATAAAAATTATTTGTAAAGTGTCACGTGACTCCATCATCTTTTGAATAAATTATTTAATTATACGCAACATATTCAGCACAGACTTGGACCAGCGCCCAATTTGAAATCTTTGACCTTCTCTGTATCCCACCGATAATATTGTTGAGAGGCGTTTTTCACTTTGGCGCCAAAATTATTTGATTTATTCAAATAATCAAATTGGAATTTAACGTGAGACAAAAAAATCTCAAATGCGAAGAATATTTTGAATTTTCAAAATTATTTTTGGATTTAATCCCTCTTGACAGCAAACCAGGCTAGAAATAAAAAATGAGACAAAATTAAAAATTAATTTTGACAAGCAAAATAAATTTAAATAAATAAATAAATTTTTAAAAAAACTGTACATGGCGGCAACTTGAAATTTTTTCTTTTCCAAGCAACTAAAAAATAGAGAACAAACCCCACCACAATTGGGACTAGAAAAGTTTTTAAAGAAATTTCAGACATTTTTCTAAACAATTCCAAAGAAAAAATAAGGATAAAATTTTGAAAAAAAAACTATTTTGTACTCTAATACACTCAGCCTACAAGGGATTCACATGGCCGTGGATTGTAAAGAGAGCGAGAGAGACTGAATAGAATAAAAATGCTGATTGCCTTGAACTTGTGTAGACATGAAATTTTGTCTATGTGTAAAAGTGTTCCTACTTTTGTGTGTGTACTCCATTAATAAATGGCGAACCCCTCTAAAAAAAGGTTTATTTTTATCCTCCCATTCTTTACACAGGGACCAACCCATCACCATTTCAATGAGACAGACACTTTAAATGTTGTTCAACCTTTCTCCAATATTTCCCTATTTATTTCCCAACATTTCCGAAATATTCCCTAAATTGAAATTCCAAATGAAAATTTATTTTACCTGTGAAAAAACATGTGTTCATTTTTAAATCCCCCCAAAAAATAGTAAATAAAATTGTAAATATTTTTAACTATGAATGTCTCCTGCCAATTAAAAATAAACGTCGAAATATTTGCAAAAAAAATTATTCTGCAAATATGTCATTCAATTTTTTTGAGTTAATTTCATTAGTACAATACAGATGAATCAAATATTTTTAAAAAATCTACAAATTAAAAAATTACTAAAAATATTTAATTTAAACGAGACAAAAAAGCTGTCCTCAGCTGACATTTGACAATTGACAATTGCCATGAAGCCTCAAAACTTAATTTTGAACTACTAAATTAATGAAAAAAAAATAATTAAAATTAACAGTAATAAAAGTGAGTCATTTAAAATACTTTTAATGTCAAAATTGGCTCGAAATGGTCTATTTATGACTGTAGTACATTTGGATAGTTCATGGTAGACGGGAAGATGAGGTCATTGACAGTTTAAGGAACAAAAACAAATTATTTTAGTAATTTTATGAGGAAATGATGCAAACGACATTGACATTCCCATTTAATCCATCTTTTGCGGTCTCTCAGTCTCCAACCAAGTAGAAACTTGGTTTTTTCCCCTCAAATTATTCTTCCCCTCCCCCTCTTTTACATACAGAAGCCATTTGAGACGTGCTCAATTTTTTATCCCCAATCTTGATCTGAACTTTAGTAACAACACTTATTTATTTCCAATACACATGATACACACAAAATGTATTAGCCCATCATTTTTGACAAATCGAGATTAAATTTTTTTTCTTGTGGTTTTTTTACAATGATCCACCTCCAAAAAAAATTATTTTGACTCGTAAAATTCCATTTACAAAAGATTGAGCAACCTCATTTCACACTACAAGTTCAAGTCGTCAACTTGTCGTCCAATTTTGCAAAAAGAAAAAAAAATTAACAATTTGCAAAAAAATATTAAAAAACAGCGTCAAAGAAGCTTTAGGTAAGACAGTGTTCAAAATTTAAATTAAATTAATTACTAATTTAATATTAATTTATTTAAAATAATTAAATAATATTTCCACTTACCAGTCAAAAACAAAATGAAGATAGTGACGCTCACCTCAATTCTACTTTTTGCCTGTCTCATCCTGCAAAATTGTACGGGCAGCATTATTCCAAACATGGCGGTCATGGCTCCGCCCACTTTACCTGGTGGTCCAATCCCATTCTCCGTCACTCGAATTAATGGCGCCCCACGTTCAGCCCGTAAAGAAAAATCTTATGGCTATCAATTGGGTTTCAACACTGCCTACAACACTGCCTACAATTCTGGCTACACGGCGGGTTTTCAGGCGGGTTACCAATCTGGATTTACGACGGGATATTATCGAGGTTAAAAAATGATTGATTTTTTTACAATTCAAATTAAATCCCAATTATTTATTGCATGTAACATTTATTTGAATAAAATTAAATTGACCTACAGAGTGACTACTTTAATTTAAATTAACATTTAAAAAGTAACGAGCATATTAATTGCCAAATTAAATATAATGCCAATGAAGGACACGACTGTTGTTTTTTTAACAATGTAAAAATGTCCAATATCCACGCTGATGGGTTGACATGACGTCAAAAATCTTTTCATGAGACCGTGACCTCTCTTCAATTTCCATGTGTCTAATAGTTGACTTGCGTACTCTTCAAATTTTCCCATTCTAGTAATCAGTAATAGTAAAAATTAATTAAAAATTAAATTTTTGTGAAAAATATTTATTATTAGTTTTGAATTTAGTTAAAATTACCGCCGAAAGAGGACACTCAAATAGAGAAGTCCAGTTAGAGCAGCACAAAACATTAAAGTGGTTCGACTCCCAGATAATTTACAAGCACCATAAATTGAATTGACAACCCCAGCCGCCATGATGACCTTATGACCCGGAAAGAAAATGTCACGATAACAAAAATTAAAAACTGTTTGTAGTACTCCGAGACACCGATAGAGTTTCAAAAATGTTTGAGCGTAACGAAGTTGAGGTGACGTTAGAGGATTTTTTTCTCTCTTTTTTGTTGTGTATCTAAAAAATAAGGTTAGGTCAAAAATTAATAATATTTATTTTTGAGGTCAAGAGGTCACCAATAATAATTTGTAAAATAAAACCAACTTCATTTCATTGATGATAGAAAGTCCTGGAAAAGTATAAGTGTAGAGACAATTCCCATAAAAAAGAATTTGTGCCCAGAAACTCAACCAAATATGAAAATGGAGTAGAATGAATGGCGCTCTTTTTAAAAATGAAGATGATTTTGGATTCTCTAATAAAGAGGTCAAATAAAAAGGTCGCTCTGGTTTTAGAAATATTATCACAACATTTTGAATTGTGATGAGACTCGCCAAAATGAAAAACACTCGACAGAGTCCTTCACATCCATTTTTGATTGGTGGCGCTTTTCTGATGACGTATTTAGCTAAATTTAATATTAAATTGGCGGTTATAATTTAAAGTAATAAAAAATGGAGAATTTTTTTAGGCGGCTACCTTTGAAATGATTGAAGAGCTGAATGTAGGCATTGATGAAAGCCGGAATTTCTTTCCAACGAAGAAAAGTATTGACCTGTAAATGAATTGGAATGGCGTACCAGCAAGAATTATAAATTAAATGACATGCCAATGCCAGGTCAATGGTGCCACTGCCATCTGGTGTGTCCTCATGTGGAAGTAGAACTTGAAGGGTCCGAAATATGAGGAAAGATTCGTAGAGGATCATAATTATAAAATTAATTATACAAAGAATTAAATGACTTTTACTATACAAGGGCTCAACACACCGTAATCTATTTGCCCATTTAAAAGGCCCGCTTCGACTAATGTACATTAGTTTAACTGCTAAAGCTAAACAGGCTTCACTTTGGGGACTTAACATTTTGGAAGATATTTAATTTTTTTGAGAATTAATTTCTTGGGACTTGTTTGGTGGGCAGGGGCCCACGCCTTTGTGAATTTTTGGAGGTTGGAGTTTAATGGCCAGACGACAGTTTTTAATTTAAATTTTGAAGGTTAAAAATATTTAACAAGTCCCCGCCTCCCTCCAGCTCACTAGAAGGTAATGGTGGTAATTTTGTAGATTTAATTTTGTACAATTGTTTCGTTTTTGTATTTTTGATTGTAGTCAACTTGACTTTGACATTGAAAAAGCTGTTGTCAATTTTTTTTTTTTTTTTGGGTGGGGGGGGGGGAGAGGGGAGTGGACACATTGACAAGAATTTTAATTGAATTTTTTTTACATCAAAAAACGGATTATCGGATTTTCATCATTTAAATGACAAGTCATGAAAACAAGTCAATTTTTTTTTTCTAGTTTTTTTGGTACTTTAGTTAGTTAAAATGGTGAGGGCTGTTGTAGAAAAAAATAATTGTGGATTGTTATTGGTTGAAAATGGGGATGGAGTGATTTTTTGTTACACAGACAGTCGTGTCCATTTCACAATTTAAATTAAATTGAGACAATTTTTAACATTTTAAATAGTTAAATACTATTTAAATGTCAAGTTGATAAAAGAGGAAAAAAAAGTTGATTTTGTTCATTGATTGATTTCAATTATTAACTCTCAAATTATCTTTTTTTTTGGGAGACAAAAACAAAAAAAATGATTGTGGCAATTTGAAATTTAATTTACAGATGGATAGATGGAGTATCTAATTAAGTTTATTTTAAATTTTTTTGACAATTAAATTTTTTTTAGAAAAAAAGTACTTAAAGTGACGTGTGAAAATTTAATGTCTTTGTTATTTGAGAGGAGATCATCATTAAAATGCATAAATTTTATTATCAAGACTGTTGATTGAAGAGACATTTTGATCGAAATCAAGTTAAAATTTTTTGACCATTAACTTAGAATGTCAACTCTAAATGGACTAAATAAATTTTAAAATTTGGCCTTCCACACCCTCCCCTGTGATTCTTTGTCTATTTTAAGTATGATTTAAAAAAGTCTCGAGACTTTTTAAAATTGACAAAATTGTACAAAAAAAGGTTTTAGAAACGAACTAAAATTTTATTCTAGAATAATCGAGAGCAAAAATATTTAAATGTTGTATAAATAAACTTGCAGAAAAAAACAAATTCATGTTAGAAAATTAGAATCGATTTTTGACGTGGAATAATTGACAGTAGTAGTAATAGTAGTAGTAGTAATAGTAAATAATATTTACTAAATATTATAAAGAAAAAAGTTAACTGACTTTCCATTTTTAAATATTAACCTACACTTTTCTCCTTATGTAAAAAATTGCAAATACATGGGAATTTTTTTCATAGAATCAAAAAAGAACTAACAGAAATAAAGCTGAGCAACTCAGTTTTCTGACAAAAATGCGAAAAAAACATGAAAAAAATTCAAAGAAAAGAATATCAAAAGATAATTAAATCTTACAAGTATTTTGGAAAAAAATTATCCAAAACATTTCAGTCTTTAGAGCTGGCTCCCCAACCCTGAGATCCGTGGACACGAACCATATTTTCGTACGATGCTCGTGCTGACCCGGCAGTGTAATGTATCTAGAATGTACAATTAAATTAAATGTTAATTTAGTTATTTAATTTAAAACTTTTTTTGTACAAAAAATACAATACTTGTATTTAAAGTTTAGTTAAAATTAATTATTAATTTTAATTTCACATACCTTTGGGTCAACACCAAATTGAATGCGACCACCCCCTGCCACTAAAGTTGCTTGAAGTTGAAGAATCACCGTTTCAACCGTATATGCAGCAGTCCAGCCTTGCTGTGATTTAAATTTAGTTAATTAAAAATTAAAATATATTTTAAAACATTTTCTACAAAATAAAACCAACCTTAGTTAACAACTCCATACAAACTGCCCCTCCAATGGTGACGTGCCCTCGTTCAATCATTGGGTGGACGACCCGGACAAAGGGAGGCTCGAACGGATAACTTTCCTAAAACAACAACAAATCGTTAAAAATATCGAAAAAAATAAATTTTTGCAATTTGTATTGTCAAAATAATGATCATCAAATCATCACCCTGAAGGTCATGTTAAATTGGATGTGGTCACATCCCTCTCGTTGTTTCAGAGTCATCATGTCCTTGTGTAAGGGAGAATCTTTATCAACTTCTCGGAGTTGTATATTCCATTCGTACAAACTGTCATTGACCAACTCAACATTGTAGGCTCCTACAACCACAAAATTTTATGATTATTTAATTACTATTAACAAAACTAAATTAATAATAGATAATTTAGTAATATCCTTCATCAAACCAGAGTCACAAAACGTAAATAATAATCATAAGATACTACTACATAACTTTGCATCATCATCATCTTATTTGCATCGGATACTACTACATGTATGTCGTGTGTATATTAAAATTTAGGAAAATATATTACAAAAAAACAACACAAATGATATAATAATAATCATTTGTTACCATTTTTAAATGACTCAGATTGATAAACATCTTTAAGTTCCTTCATTAGACGCTTGCTAGACTCGATAGATTGACCTTGACCCTTGAGATTTTTTTTGCGATTTTCAAATCGTTCTTCAAGTCTATCCAACGTACTTTGATGTTGAGGGTCAATGACAACCTTTTCACTCTCTTTATCTTCAATGACATCGTCCACAAGATCAATTTCATAGTCATCAAAATCTTGATTATCAACTTCCGCCTCATCATCATCATCATCTTCTTCTGGTACATCCATCTCTTCCTCCGAGTCAATGTCTGCTGCTGTGGAACTAACAGAATTTGATGCTGATTCAACTTGTTCAAGATTTAATTGTTCCAATTCATCTTTTGGTACAGGAATTCCTTCCAAACGACACAATTCTTCGAGTAGTATCCTCACTTGGGACACAACATGATTTTCCTGACCGGAAGTTGTACTCAATTGTTCAATGACTTGAGTCACATTTACATTATCAGTATCTGCATACCAAACTGGTGGTGTTTGAGGATAGGAATCCTAATTAAAATCGAGTAATTGTAATTAAGTTTATTTATTTATGTATATGTTCATGTATAACAATTGAAAAAGCAACAAGAGTAAAATCCAACTTACCGTAAAATGGGCCGTAATGTCATGACCTTTTCCTTCTTTTCCATGAAAACGACAGGTAACTACAACAAAAATTCATTGTTAGTAGTATGTTAGTAGAGTAATGGTGAATGGTGGATATTACAATTAAATTTTAATTAACAAAGTTTACAAATTTCTTACATTCGTCCGTGGTCAAGGATTTAATTACCAATGTTTGATTGTGTCGGAGGACCCTTTCAACCAATTTAATTTCACCTTTCAAGTCAGTTACACTTGCCATTATTACTCGTGTCACTATTTTTTCGAAAAAGTATGAAAAATGAGAATTAGAAACGAGAAAATGAAATTTTTCGCCTTTTTTTTGTCTCGCCTAATTTCAAAAAACGTTCTTGCCACTCTCCGCAAGGATAACAGAGGAAGTTTTTTTAAGATAAATTAGCATTCATTTTAATGGCATTTTTATGATCATCGGACAAGATTACAATTTGAAACGCTTGTTACTCGTCACATAACTTGTAAAATAAATAAAAACCGTCATTTTTTACAATAAATAATTTATGACAGAATTTATTACAAAGAAAAAGAACCTCTAACCTTCTTCATTAAACTAATTGCCCAATTCAACAGGAAATAAATTAAAATAATTTATAAAATATTTTCTTATTATTTTTATCCATAAACAGCAATCGGAGTGAAATTAGAATAACCGCCGTAGTGGGCCGGAAGTTGATCTTTCGGAATTTTATTGAGAATGGCCGGTAGCCATTTAGCTTTATTCGTCCCACTCAAATGAACCCGTTCTAAGGTTGACCCTAGGAGGGGTCGTGCCGAATTCAAAATTGTTTCAGCCACAAAGTTCACTGTTAAAAATTATTTAATTAAATTAAAAACAAATTGATTTTTAATTTTAAATCTCACGATTTATAAGAAATCCATAATCCATTGTTCTACAAGTTCTTTCAATAACCGAAACTTGTCTCAAAGAATAGGCCACCGCTAAAAGTACACAAAACAAGAAATTAAATTCAAAGTAATTAAAATAATTTGAGTCAAATTATTTGACCTTTGACCTCAAAACTTTGAACGTACTTGGAACATGACTAAGTTGAGATAAACTGTAGTCCTCCATGTCAAATATGAAAACCCAACCAGTGACAGGACTACCCGGTTTACTTTTTTGAGACAAACTTTTATTCACCCTGTACGTCCATTGATCGCAGTATTTATCAAATATTTTCAATTTTTCAGGACCGTCTTCTACCAGTTTTCGTAAATCCCATTTCCTTAAAAATAATTACCAAAAAAATTAAGCGGTAAATTTTAAAAATTAATTTTAAATTAATCTTTACCCAAATTCAGTCACCCAAATGGGTCGTCCTTCATCATCGTGACCTGTTCAAATATGATCATAATTAAAAACAATATTTTGAAAAATTATTTTATTTAATTAATTTTACCTGCTTGGTAGTACGGATAATTTTTCCGAATTGCCGCGGGAGCTTTCCAAGTCTCAAAATCAATCTCCTGGAAATGAAAATTTGAACACAATTTGAGTTTAAATATTAAAATCATTTCACAAAAATAATTAATTTTTAATTATAATTAAATATTGTTTAAATACATTATCGTCACTACTCTGGGCTCTAAAAGTTGAGAGAAGAGCCAAAAAAATGGAAATATAGAGACCTATAAATCTTTGCATCGTGTTTAAGTGAACAAAATTAATTTGTGGTAAAAAGAGGAAAACTTGTTCAAAGACGAGACATCAACTAACTAAATGAGAAGACTTGCTTCAGGTAAAACAAACAGGCCTAGGACATGTACAAAAATTGTTTTACTATTGACCCACCTTTCATCAAGTCAACCTTCTTTATTTCTCCTTGTCAAAAATTAACATTTAGCCACAAGGAAAACATCCTCACCATAGCTTTTCCTTTGTTTTTTTTTTTTGCAAAAGTGCAATTAATTTTATTTTAATTGAAGGCGCCAAAAGTATTTATCTACAAATTCATCAATAATTAATAATAAAAAAAACATTGTCATCTTTTTTTATTAGTGTCCAGCTGGTACATTGCAAGTGGCCACTTATTTAAATTTTCCTTCATTTTTGGATTGGAAGGAGGAGCTTACATTAATTTTTTTGAAAAATTGTATTTATATTGAATCACGTGATCTTTGACGAGGTCAAATGGGAGTCATGACTATGATACTCCCACAAGGCCAATACATTTACATTTGTATTGGACGTAGAAAAATGAAGATGAGTAATAAAAACATTCAAAAATGTTCCTTTATTTTTTTGCCAATCTTGAACATGTTTTGTCATGCTTTACCGCCAGACTAAAAATTTGTGGATTCATGACTTTAGTTGTAATCAAAATAAACATAAATTTAAATGTCTTGTCATTTAAGTCTTCAAAGACTTGAATTAAAAAAAAGATTGTCGGTACAATCCAAAATATTTTTTTTTGACCTTTTGCCCTCATTATAGATTAAAAAATGTTTTTCTAAGCGATGCAAAATATGCTCATTTTTTGCAAGGATTAACATTTCATTTATGTAAATTAAATTAAATTCATCTTCTCTTTATTTTTGTCTTGTAAAAAAGTCCAACACTTTCAGCATTTAATTTAATATTTAATTAGTTCACATTAATTTTATTACTATTTAATTTACCGCTACCGCTTGAATTTTTAAAAAAGAGCGCCAGCGGCAGCCTCCATCTTTTGAAAATATGTGTGAACAACAAGAAAAAGAAGGGGATAGCCGTGGAAGAGGATTATGTCATTTAATTGTAATAAAAGACTTTTAAATATTTTTAATAATTTACAAATTGTGCGCCATAATAGTTTGAATTTGGAGCCCATTTTAATAAATAAAATATTTAAAATCTTCTAGCTCTGCATTGCCCTCTTAATCTCAGCATCAATTTATCTCCAAAATATTGATAAAATAATTCAAGACCAAGAATCAAAATTTGACTTGCAATGCTTCCCAAATTTATTACCTCGCGCGCGAAAATCCCACGAGTCATGCGCCAACATTGGACAATGGAGATTCATCGCCGTTTTGGCTATAATTCGTGGAAGTCTCTTCTTTGTGCAAATTATCCTTCAAATTATTTTCGCTTATCTGTATCCATCTCGTGTATCTGAAGGGAAGAAGCGGGTAAGTTTAAAATTTAATATTACGCCTGGGTCCTAATTTAATTAATTTGTTTTTATTAATTACAGGTACTCTTGGCTTCCACCATTCTCATTGGTCTAGGCTTGGCTTTGGCAATAATCCCAATAATTTTACTTGTCAATATTATTCGAACCAACGCCATCTACTCTACCAATGGGACTCTCCAGGGAGCAACAATCGCCATTTTCATTATTTGTATATTGGAATTAATTGGTCTGATAATGATGTGCATTTGTCTGGCTTGTGTGGGGATTGGGACGGCCACGGCCTGTGTGTGTGGTCTTTGTTTTTCTTGTTGTCGTTCTAAACAACGAGATGTCGTTGTCAAACCCAGAGATCCTCATGGGCAACCTCAGGTCATTGCTGATGACCCCTAAGTTGTTGAATAAATGGGGTGATGACAAAATCTACGCCCCTACGCCCCGGCGTAGAATCTACGCCCCCCTTTATTTTGACACAAATTCACACCAGAGGTTGCTGTCGGCCATTTTGAGGGTACTGGTGAACTTTTATGACAATATGGACGTCAAAATAAAGGGGGCGTAGGGGCGTAGATTTTGTCACTTTCTACGCCCAGCGTAGATTTTGTCACTTTTCTACGCCCCCACATTTTCTTACCCCCAGTCATTCTCCAAGCCAATTTGAACACCATTACAAATGGCGACCACATTTTCATGCCCATTGAGTAAATTTTTAATCTTCAATTAGTTTGAAGTTCAAAATTTGAACTCATGACTTCTGAAAACGAGACGGCTCATGAACCAAAAAAAAAGAATAAAAAGAATGAAACAAAAGTCACATGAACTTCTGGGGTTAAAAATACTTTGTAGAAACGTCAAAAGCATTTTGATTTTTGAGTGCTTACATTATTGGTGAATCTGCTTCCAAATTTGTTAGACGATGATATGGTTGTGTCAAAATAAAGGGGGGCGTAGATTCTACGCCGGGGCGTAGATTTTGTCATCACCCAATAAATGTTTGACAAAATGAAATTTTTTTTTCTCATCCTCACACTCAGCGCACGTCGTTGACGCTGGCTGGAATTTTTTAATTAGTGGCGCCTTTATTTTAATTTCTACTTTAATTTTCAAGGACATTGACAAAACAAGTTGGGAACCGGAAATTGTGTCATTTTCATCCTCATGTGAGTGGTCAGAGATATCAGTTAAAATAGCGGGAACGTCAAACATTTTTTTTTTGAATGACAGTTTTTTTTATTTAATGTAAAAAATGTCCCAACATGACCATTAATTTTTGATGGGTGTCAGCCCCATCAAAATTGACCCCAAAAGATTGAGAGATTATCAAGAATGAACTAAAATTGTTTATTTTATTTTATGAATAATTTCAAACTCATCATTCTTTCCCTGTATAGGAGGAAAAAATTGTTTTTCAGTTTTTTTATATCACGAGAATTTATTAGTTGAAAATTTTCAGTTCAAAGAGATCTTTGATACTTGAATGTAGTTCGACTACTTTTTAATGGACTTGAGTTAAGTTAAATTTTATGATTGTATTTTTGAACGCGCGCGTTCTACTAGTAGTCTAGTACTCATTGTCAATTGTAGAACGTACTGTAGTGCGCGCAGTGAGTTTTTTTTGTCAAAAATGTGCACATAATATTTAACTTAATTTTCATTTGAAGAATTGACAAAACTTTTATTAAAATTAAATTTTGTAATTTTGACAATTTGAATTGAAAATCATTCTCCTCAGTGCCACCTTTCATCGGACATGAAAAAAATTGAATTAATTATTAAAAAAATATTAAATTACTTATTTTGAAAGTGGCGGTAATTTAAAACATTTTTAATAGTAGGGGCAACACAAAAACTCAGACCCATTTATTTTTAAAAAATTAAGGCCACGCGTTTATTTTTGACTTTGCCAAAATATGGAGGGCTTTGTCTGATGGAAAACATTTGAAAAAATAAATTCATTTGGATTGGAAATTATGATTGATTTTTATTGAAGGCTCAATAATTATTATTGAAGCATGTTGGCCCATTGTTCTAAAAGTGGGACAATTTATTGTGTAGCATAAAATGAATTTTTGTGTACACAAGCAAAGTCTACGAATCCCGGATTATTCTACCGCGGAAAATTCGACATAGGATAACTCCACCACCGGATAATTCCACCCAAATAATTCCACACAGTTCCAAAATAAATAATACCAAGTATTTTAAACTTATATTAATTTTCCGCCAAAAAAAATATTCTAAAGCAATAATAAGACCACGAATAATAAAATTATTCGTGGGATATAATATTGTTATATGGGAAACCGGAGGAGAATATTCTTGACGCTCGTCTTTTAAAAGCCCTTGAAGAAGGTCAATTGGACAAAAAACGGGGTCCAAAACCCAAAGAAAATCGTCTCTTCCGTTGACCAAAAATCCCCACCCCCCATCAAAAGAAGAGTCACGAGTCGTGACTCACGACTGCCCCGAAATAAATCCGACACGTCAAGTCAGCGGAGTGAACTGTCCAGAAAGAGGTCACCACCAGTTGACTCTGATTCCGACTCCAAGACATCCAAACTTCGAAAGGTCACGACTCAAACACGGGAAAATTCATTGAAGCGGAAGGCGGAAGTGATCAAGTAAAATAAATTGGAAGAATAAACAACCGCTGGCTGATCACATTTTCATCACTGATGTCACCGTCTGCTTGACGGGTGTCAGTATTCGCGAGTGCAAAACCAAGTCGGGATTCTATCATGGTGACCCCGGGGACTCTCCCGGGTCAAATGTCTCTAGTCCTCCCCCCACCTTCATCACAACGACCACCACCACAACAAAGAATTCAGTGGGACGGAACATAAGCCAAAATCATACCGACCACAAATAGACACTCCAACTTGACACTGCCAAAATATTTTGCACACAAAAATGTGATTAGCCGTCTCCCCATAATCGCTTTGCAAATTAATTTTAATCGGTTGAGAATTTTTAGCACATAGCAGAAGCATTAATTTTAATCAATTTTTGAGAAGCAAATTGACGCATCACTAAATTCTCAGGGCTTGTAGGCTTGGCAGAATTTTTTCGGTGATTTAAAAGAAAATTAATTAAAAGGATTAATGACACGGGTGGTTTCAGTTAATTCATTTTACTTTTTTAGTGACATTTTTATTTAACGACAGAGCTAATTAGCTTTTTAATTATTCAACTCGACCAGTCTTTTTGCTTTTAAACAATTTATTCTCTTTTAGCTTTAATTTTCTGTTCTTTTTGATACATTTTGCCCTCCTGGGCTTTTTTAAACTTAAACGAGTTTAAGTACTGACGATGGCCCAATTTTCAGCCTTTGTCCACCCCTACTCCAAATACAAATTAAAATTTCTACAACGCTGATCCCACTCCTGTACTCGATGAAGTTTTATACATTGCGTCATAGAAAACACGGGCAAGAGAGGGAAGGTAGAGGCAAGGCTCAGATTAAAATTAAATTTAAGGAGTTAAATAAATTCAACTTTTATTGCTTTGAGAAGGAGTCAGTCAAGTCAGTCGGTACCAAATAAACTACGGTAAGTGTCCAACATTAAATTTCACGTTAAGTTTCAGTCTCATAAGACAAGATTGTGCCACAAAATTGTTTTGTATTTGAAACAAAAATATTTTGATGAACAAATTTGTTCCTTTTTTACACAAAATTATCTGTACAGCTTCATTCAAACAAATAAAAATAATGATATGACATGAATAAAACTGTTTTCTCTCTCTCTCTCTCTTGCTATTTTGCGTCAATTTCATTTTTTTATGAATATTTTAGGAAAGGATGTCGTCAGCCGAGTTGTGGCGGTCAACCT
>JAQIVZ010002278.1:0-22166 GCA_034700945.1 Arrhopalites spinosus
TGACATTTAAAATTTTCTAACATTTCATTATCCGTGTTGCACCTTTTAAGTTTTGGCACTGTGACAAGGTCACATTTCTTAGCATTATGAGATTTTATAGTAGTCTTGGGTTTTGAAAATTCTATTTTGTTGATTTGGTTTGGAATGATATTGTTTTTTGTTCCTTCATTCCATACACTGAGTTGGTCTGTCGCAGAGAGTCCAGAATGACCTTCTACATGAGCCTGATTGATTTTATACAATAGGGCAGAAACGTGTGATTAAGTTTCGCCTAACCCTGCCATACATGTACATTCGGCTGAGATGACTGTACCGGTCTCCCTGACACGGACTCCAACTTTATGAGGTTATTTGCTAAATGATTCAGATCGGCCAACTTCACATTTGAGTAAAATGTTGAAAAAATTTGGCTCTTTACAACTCGAGACTACTCCAACCTGCAAATTATATTTTATTGTACTTTGGTTCACATACATGAAACATCATATAGGTAGTTTGAAATTTAAATATATTTTATTTACCCTTCCACTGTTGAGAAAGTTGAAAGCTCCCATGCTTTTAAAGGCATGTGATGGCAAAGAGTCAATGGTTGGTTTATGAATTATAAAATCTTTCAAATCACTTAACTTTAAAGGGGGCCAAAGCTTGACCTCAAGGGACCATGGTCCAACAAAGTTGTATATAGATTTAGCACCCATTATTGACTAGTGAGAAAAATATTTTGACGTCAAATGATAGAGATTTGACGTTAAATACAATTAAACTAGTGTGAGTCACACACTCTCTCGCATGTGTTTTTTACCCCTTTGCGGGCCCTTGAACAACAAGTGTGTTGTCATTGGCCCTTATTTTCGAGTCACATGGTTTACTAGGTAATAGGAACCTGGCTTGGTCTATAGTAATTGTTTAGAGTGTATACGTACAAGTCGTAGTAAAAAAAAGTTTGAGTAAAAAAGTTTACACTTTATACAACATGAGCATAAACTTGCAGTCTCTCTCTCTCCTTCGTCCCTTGGTTTTTGTATCATCCACTCGTTTTAAATTACACAGATCTACACACACTCTACGTACATTTAACACTATGTTGGAGAGAGACTACAAGGTACTTGTTGTTGCAGCCTGGAAGTCTGGAAGTTCATGCAGTTCTTTCCTATTTAACATGATTATATATTTAAAAAAAGATGATATAGAATATATATCTCTACACATGGAGCTTGTTTTTATATCAGAGAGAGAGAGAGAGAGAGAAAGAGAAAAAAACTCATACAATCAACAATACACTGGCTCTGATTTCTCTTACGGTACAATACGATTAGACTCTGCTTGTCAGACCAGCCACACTTGCATACATATATAAATATATACACGTGCAGCAGTTGAATCCAGAGAGAGAGAGAGTGTGTGTGTCAGGCAGTTCCTATTATTAACAATTTGCTATATGTACAAAATAATTACGATTCACGATACCTATAGACCCCAAAAAAGTCAACTCCAGGCTCTTCCCCCCATACAATTTATACGTAGGATGATAGTGGATAGTAGATGGATCAAGTGTGATGAAAAAACAAGTGTGTGTGGACGTGTGCGTAGGGATTTTGTATATATATATATATATATATGTTGTAGGAACAGACATTTGAATTTAAATTCAAATGCAGAAAGAGAGAGAGAGAGAGAGAAGGGAAAAAAATAAGTTTCTTCTTCTTCACTAAAGAAAGTGAGTACTTGAGTCCATTAGTTAGTCAGCAGGACTTATCATGTGGAAAAAGGGTGAGATACGTTCATAGAACAAGTCCATATTATGTAAATGTGAATCTGAGGTTGGCTCTCTGACTTTGGCTGGGACTACGAAGGTTTTTTTTGAAAAAGCCTGTTGCTTCTTATATTTGTAGGTATACATGTACATATAATAAAGAGAGACGCTTATTTGGTTGGACTATAAGACCAAGCTGTTGGATTGTTTTTGTTGGTGTATGCATATGTATAATAAAAGGTGACTGAAATAATAGTTTTTCAAGAAGACACTCAAGCCACGTGTGCCATTATGATTATGACTGTTTGTTCCTATGACTTCTATTACAATGGAGACAATGTATTACTTTGTATGAAGACTAATAGTTCCAGCATCTTCTCATCTTCTTTTTAGTAGTCTCTTCTTCCCCATCAAACTCAAATTTTGAGGCTTCCTTAAAGCAACCCCTTAAGGCTTCCATTGAATTAAAATCTTTGTATTGTTATGTACAAGGGGCTACGACTAATATATATTTTATGTCATGATACTACCTACCACCTAAAAAAATTATTTATCTTTTTCGGTTGTGAATCTTTTTATTTCTCTTCTTCTCTCAACTTGTTTTCCATTAACTTGGTTGTTGTCTGATGATATAAAAAATTTTTTTTATCTTTTTTAAGGAAGATTAGATGGGGGGATGAATAGAGTAGTTAAATTGTTTTTAATTATGTAGAACAATTCAGAAAAGTGTTACATGATTATGATTTTTAAGAAAGAAATTAAATTCAAAATCTACGTAATACATACGTAACAAAGTTTGATCATGAATTGAGGGGTGGACGTTTTTAATTCATTGGTGACAAATGAAATTTATTTATTGTGAGTCATCTTTCCTCTTACGATTAGTGTGTTGCTGTGTATTAGTCATAAAATGGCTTTTGTTTTCAATATCATTTTGTATTTTATATATTATATAAGGTAATAATTATAACCCCCCTCATTATAATTTAGTTATGACACGGAAATGATTAAAGTTGAAACGTCGAAAGAGGAGACCCCAACACAGGAGCACAGAAGCTGTTTCTATGGATTAAAAGGGTAAAGGAGTCGTCGGAGAGAGGAAAAAAAGGAGCCGGAGAAAGAGGAAGCCAATGGACTCTTTCATTTGTTATTTTATTTTGACAAGTTTTACGACTTGCAATTTACTACTACTGCGTTGCATTTGACTTGCATTGTTAAAGAGGAAACCTGATGCGCACACCCACAAAAAATAAGAATATATATAATACAAGTTTCTTTTAATTCTCATTTATCTCGAATATTAAGATAGTCATGTCCTCTCCTTCTTTCTCAACACACAGAGGATGAGAGTCCAGCAAGAATACCAAGAAGTAAATCACTGCTCGTTCTTCTTCGAAATATCAAATTATACTTTTCTTCAAGCCCCACAAAATGTACATATTTATATGAGCAAGGGGTATAACATGACCCTTATGATGATTTTTAATAATATTTGTTATCATATAAAAACAGTACACAAATACACGAGTCCATGGGCTTTGAGCCCAAAAAACGTTGAGAGATGAGTCATCACGATGAGATTTGTAGTGTATTTTTATATCTATTAATTTGTAATAATAATTATTATTGTCATTGTGTTTTCAAACAGACCCCTTTATTCGTACAGTCTGTCATTCCACATTTACAGATACTGATAGCCAGCTGTTTTAATGCAGTGAAAATTATGTGTGGTGAAAAAAAGTTAATTGAGGTCTAATATAAAAACTGTAAATAAGTATGAATTTAACTTGTATTTAGTTTTTTTTCCTTGTAAATACGTAGTATCTCTCTCTTTCTCTCTCTGTTTTATCACAAGTAGCCGACAAGTTATACCAATGAGCTTTGACTTCCTTGATGACATGTTTATTATTATAATAAATGTATGAATGTGAATGCTCATAATGGGATAAAAAAAGAAAGACGACAAATTATGTGGTCAATTATCATCCAATGACTATGGCGAGGTATACCGAATGGGACATAGATAAAATTCACAATGAGAAATAAAATCTAAATTGATTTCTTGGTCTACTAGATGGTCGTGAAATGAAAATTATGTACCAAAGATTATTTTGAGTAAAGCAATGTCTCAAGTCATAAATCTTTTTCTTAACGTTAATCAAAGTCTCAAAGGAGAAGAGGGGGGAGGGGTATAGTCCACTACTTTAATACTCTGTGTAGACAACAATGACTCAGAAAGCTAGACGTTAATGGATTATTAGTGTATGTATAGAACACAATTATAATTATATTATTACCAAATTGTTATACGCAATACGCAGCATTGTATTCAAAAGTCAGATCAATGAACAACAACAAAGACTACATAGTACATAATATATTATAACATAGACTAAAAAAATAATGTACGAGAGATTGGGTCAAAGGTTTTATGAAAAAAAGAAATATCCAAAAAATCAAGCTGTCTTTTTTTGCTCCATAAAAATTATCAATTCTATCCACTTTGACTTTCATGGAGTCTTCTTGTTGTCTCCTCCATGTTTCATAAAACCCCGATTACGGACTGGCTGTATGAAAAATGATGAAAAAAACTTGAGAGATTTTTTTTTGTTGGTTACATAATGAGGGTGACTATGATATCATTTTATTATTGTACATTAGTACTTTTTTATTTTTTTGAGCAATGTTGTTTACTTTTAGTGAAAATGCTTACTCTTCTAATAATGTTGAAAAAACTATGATAAAAATATAAAAATTCCCTTTGTTTCAAGAGAGAGAGAGAGAGATTGTGTTTTGAACTTTTGATAGTGATATGACGTCTTGAAAAAAAATAAGCTTACATACTCGTTATTATAAAAAAATTAAAATGATGTTGACATATTTTTCAGTGTACTCAAACTGTAAATAAAATATTGAAATGAAAACTAAAAATGGTTATTAAATGTTCATGTTCATGTTGGACATGAGACATTTTTTTTTTGCATTAAGTTATAGAAAATGTTTTGACTCGAACATGACTTTTTATTACCTCAGAGTTGTTCTAAAAAAGGTCCAAGTTGTCATAATCGAATGCTAATTCGTTATAATATGAAATTGACGACAACAAAATGTTCATTTACACAAGAAAGAGGGCAAAAATGGTATATGTGTACCTACTTATATAATGATAAACTGGATAGTCATCACATTTAAATAAAACAAAGTGAACCATCGTCACTTGTCACCCCATCATTCAACACCATGAGGGATCAAATAAGTGCTCATTCAGCATTCTTCATGAATTTAATAGCCAGTATGAATTAAATTTCTTATCCTTACATTGTATTTAATTCAATTCATATTTTATTAAATATTTGAGATGGAATATTCTCTAATTTTTTTAGAATGAAATGGTTGATGTAATGAAATTCCAACTTTATTGATACAAATTGCAATTCAAGTGAACATTTTAATTTTTCTAAATAGCATTCTTCTTGCTCGCAAGTTGTGAAAATGTTGATGAAGTTCAAAGTTAATTGATAATACACTTGAGTACAATAGCTTTTATGCAATTCATTTTATCATTGATCAACATCTAATGATAATTCATTTGATTATTCTTTGTTTGCGTATTAAATGAATGTAATCATTCTATTATTTTGTCTTCCCCATGTGATGTATGTTGACAAATTAACCAAAAAATTAAAAATTAAATCACGTAATGGCGATCATAGAGGAACGATTTTCCTTTGTCACCCAGCGAAAACGCGGCAAGAAACCCGCGACCGTTGAATATCCGCCAACTTTTTTTTGTGGACTTTTTTTTGTCACTTTCCTTTTACAAATACACGGACAAAATAGTTGACTTTAAAAAAGGAATGACGTAAATAAGTCAGAATGGTGTACAAATTTCAGAAAAGAGGAAATTTTGGTAGTGGTAGTAGTGGGGACAGAGGTCGAGGAAGAGGTGGAGGATTTCAAAAGAGAGATTTTTCTTCTTCTTCCGGAAGTCAATCTGGAGGATTTCAGAAAAAAGGAGAATCTACAGGAGGTCGATTTGGAGACAAGGGCTCATTTAGCAAAAATGGACCAAAGTAATTGAAATACATTATAAGAATTCTTATTAAATGTCTTTTTTCTTTGTTTTGAGTATTACTAATCGCTACTTTTTGATTTTGACATTTTAGAGAAGACAACAGTTCAGAGTCAAGAATGGCAAAATGTATTGAGAATGATGCTATGGATGCCAAATATGGATTTGAACGATTAAAAGACTGGACAGAACAAGTTGGATGGCTGCTAAATATGCATACAGTAAGTGAAGTTTCTTATTTTCTTATTCCATATAAACAAATGGAAATACAGCTCTCATCTTGATGATATGTACTTTTAGACGGAAATTTTAGACGAAGATAAAAGACTTATCAGTGCAGTAGATTACTACTTCTTACAAGAGGATGGATCAAGATTTAAGACAACTCTGGCCTATCGTCCTTACTTCTATGTACTTCCTAAAACAGGTATACGTTATTATTAGTTACATAAAAAACCAAAATACATTTGAGTACTTTTGTGGACTTATTATGATTTTGTGTAATTTCAGGGTACGAGAAGGAAGTCATGCAATATATTCTCAAGAAATTTGGAGGGTATGTTGCTGCTGTCGATATTGTGTCGAAGGAAGACTTGGATTTGGTAATACTCCATAAATTTATTTTTTTTATTGTAGACCAACTACTTTAATTTCGTTATGATGACATTTATAGCAGTTTACGTCAAGGGTATTAAATGTTATTTGTTCATGTTTGTTCTCAATAGCCAAATCATCTTGTCGGTCTTAAACAAATTTATCTCAAGTTGTCGTTCCATAATATAAATGATCTCTTACGAGTGAGAAAGGATATTCTTCCAGCTGTAAAGAAGAATCGCGAGAGAGAAAAATCCAATACATCGTATGCTGACATGCTTCGGCAGAGTTATATTGGTGACATGGCTGATGCTAAACAAAGTGCTACTGACCACATGGAGAATATTATTGACATTCGGTAATTTTATTTTTCTTTGTGACAAATCATGCATTGAACCAACACAAAAAAATTAATTAATCTTTTGGATTCATCTCTCATTTTTCTAGTGAGTATGACGTGCCTTACCATGTTCGAGTATCCATTGACTTGAAGATTTTTGTGGGGTTATGGTATAGCGTGAAAGCTCCAGTAGGGAGCAATAATCATCCTATAATTACACGCCGGACGGATATTATTGAATCACCGGATGCTATCGTTCTCGCATATGATATAGAAACAACTAAATTACCACTAAAATTCCCTGATGCTGCCACCGATCAAATTATGATGATATCCTACATGCTTGATGGACTGGTATAAATTATTTTGAATTATGAATTAGTTGAATTACTAAAATAAATATTTACTGAATGTTAATAATGGTCAAATATTTATTTAGGGTTACCTCATAACCAATCGAGACATTGTATCAGCGGACGTTGAAGATTTTGAGTACACACCGAGACCTGAATTTGAGGGAAAATTTACAATATTCAATGAAGCAAATGAGGAGGCCTTGATTAAAAAGTTTTTTGATCATATTCTGGACGTGAAACCCAATATTTTTGTCACGTACAACGGAGACTTTTTCGATTGGGCTTTTGTTGAAGCTCGTGCTACTATTCATGGTTTGAGTATGGTCAAGGAAATTGGATTTTCTGTTGTAAGAGATGGAGTTTACTCTTGTCGGCCGTGCATTCACATGGATTGTTTCAAGTAAGTGATTTTGTACGATTATTTAGATGATTAAGTTTATTTTATTTTTTTCCCTTGAATTATGTAGTTGGGTACAACGAGACTCGTACCTTCCAGTTGGTTCGCAAAACTTAAAAGCTGTTGCAAAGGCAAAACTTCGATATGATCCTGTAGAACTTGATCCAGAAGAAATGTGTCGAATGGCTGCAGAGCAGCCTGATGTACTCTCTAATTATTCAGTTTCCGATGCTGTTGCCACTTATTACTTATACATGAAATATGTACATCCATTTATTTTTGCCTTGTGTACAATTATTCCGATGGAACCAGATGAAGTAAGTACATAATTACCAATCAAAGTTTATATCTGAAGAAAATAACAAAATTAATTCTGTACATTTTGTGTTTACCAACGTATAATAAATATGACGATGCTTTTCAGGTTTTGAGAAAAGGTTCGGGTACTTTATGTGAAGCACTGTTGATGGTGGAAGCTTTTCACGTAAACGTGATATTTCCAAATAAACAAGAGTCAATTTTGAATAAAATGACCAATGATGGACATGTCTTGGATTCTGAAACATATGTTGGTGGTCACGTCGAAGCATTGGAGAGTGGGGTATTTAGAGCTGATATACCCTGTAGGTTTCGTTTGGTAAGACATTAAAATTAGCTAATGTTTGAAACACGTATTACATGCAAAGTATTAGTGCTTAGTAAATTGTATTCAAACACAATGAATAGAGATTCTCACCCTTTCATATTTTATTCTTAATTTAATTTCTAAAGGTTTCGGAAGCGTTCACTGAACTCATGGAAACTGTTGAGAAGACTCTGAAACATTCTCTGGAAGAAGAAGAACATATTCCAATAGATCAAGTTTTAAATTTAGAAGAGGTGGCAACGGAAATTAAGAATCAGTTGATGGAATTACGAGATAATCCTGTTCGCACAGAAAACCCTGTCATTTATCATTTGGATGTTGCTGCTATGTACCCTAACATTATTTTAACTAATCGTCTTCAACCTTCTGCTATGGTCGATGAAGCGGTTTGTGCTGCTTGTGATTTTAATAAACCGGGTGCAAAGTGTCAAAGAGAAATGGCTTGGACTTGGCGTGGAGAATACAGTGAGCTGAATCTTTATTCAAATATTAGGAAATAATGTGGCAGGAGCGTTTCTGCATTTGGTTCTTATAGCTTACAGTTTTGATTACATTCAATTTTATTATTTTGTACAGTACCTGCCTCTAAGAGCGAATTCCAGAGAATTCAACAACAACTTGAAATGGAAAAGTTTCCACCAATCATGCCTGGAGGACCACAAAGACAGTTTCACGAGCTAAATAAAGAAGATAGAGCGGCTTTCGAAAAGAAGCGTTTACAAGAGTACAGTCGAAAAGCTTACAGAAAGACTCATATGACACGAATTGAGGAACGGTATCAAACGGTTTGTCAGCAAGAAAATTCTTTTTATGTTGACACCGTCAGAGCTTTCCGTGATCGTCGGTATGAGTACAAAGGGCTATGTAAGGTGAGTTGTACACATGGTTTGTATACAATAGATTTCAAGCAATTTAAATGTTAATAAATTAATTGTGCAAATTATAAATTAAATTCCAGACAGCTAAAAAGCAAGTGTCAGATGCAATTGAAAAAGGTGATCCATCTTTAATCAAGTCTGCCAAAAATCGTGAAATCTTATATGATTCTCTTCAGCTCGCCCACAAGTGTATTTTGAACTCATTTTATGGATATGTCATGCGGAAAGGGTAAGCTTACTAAAAATTCATCATGTATTTAACTACAGCACTGAAATTGGTGTGTCATTATTGTACTTTAACCGAAATTTTTATTTCACATTTTTTAGAGCTCGGTGGCACAGTATGGAGATGGCAGGAATTGTATGTCATACAGGAGGCAATATAATTCGTAAAGCTCGAGAAATTGTTGAAAAGGTTGGACGCCCATTAGAATTAGATACGGACGGTATTTGGTGTATTCTACCGTCATCATTTCCAGAAAATTTTGTTATTAAAACTAAAATTCCAAAGAAAGAAAAAATTACCGTGTCCTATCCGAATGCTGTCTTGAATATTATGGTTAAGGTAATGTCGGTCCTACTAATGTTTTTGAGATATCTTTATGATTTAATATGCCAAGAAATATTAATCTACTCATACTTTACAAGCTCAACTGGACTAAAAATAATGTGTTTTGTTGTTTTTAGGAAGAATTCACGAATACTCAGTACCATGATTTGAAAAACGCTGACACTCTACAGTATGAGATTAAAAATGAAAATTCTATCTTTTTTGAAGTCGATGGCCCTTACCTTGCTATGATTCTACCGGCTGCTAAGGAAGAAGGGAAAAGATTGAAAAAGAGATATGCTGTATTCAACTATGACAGAAGTCTGGCCGAATTGAAAGGGTTTGTGCCCCTGTTTATAATACTTTCCATTAAATTTCTATACATTATAAAAAGGATATAAGTTTCCTTGTGTAAATCTTGATGCGAGCTGACCATGTAACCATGAATACAATTTATCTTTCGGATTTAGATTTGAAGTCAAACGTCGAGGAGAGCTTCAACTAATCAAAAATTTTCAGTCATCTGTTTTTGAAGCTTTTCTCATGGGTGATTCACTAGAAACTTGTTACGAGGCTGTAGCTAGAGTTGCCGATTATTGGTTGGATGTGTTATACACAAAGGTAAATTAAAAATAAAAGTTTGAGTTTCTGAATTTATGTTGAAAAACATTAATTCACTGCGTCTAAATATTTAATATGTTTTGTTGTTTAATATAAAAGGCTGCCACCATGCCAGATGTTGAGTTATTTGAGTTGATCTCTGAAAATCGAAGTATGAGTCGAAAATTAGAAGATTATGGTGCACAAAAATCCACTTCCATTAGTACTGCTAAACGATTGGCAGAATTTTTGGGTGATCAAATGGTTAAAGATGCAGGATTAAGTTGTAGATTCATCATTTCGAAGAAACCCGATGGAGCACCAGTCACTGAAAGGTCTAGATTTGTCCACGTTAATAATATTATTACTATCGAAAACAATGATAATTTTATTGTAGAGTAAAATTTTCTGTTTTATTTTTTAATTTCTACAGAGCTATTCCATTAGCAATATTCCAGGCTGAGGAGCCTGTAAAGAAACATTATTTACGTCGTTGGTTAAAAGACAACTCCATGGTGAGCGAAGAAGATTTTGATATCAGGACTATTCTAGACTGGAATTATTACATTGAGAGGTTGGGTGGAACGATTCAGAAAATTATTACCATTCCAGCTGCATTACAAGGGGTAAGAATTAATATAATATTATCCATGTTCATCGACTAAACCAATTCGACATTTTATTTTTGTTGTTTTGATAAACTATCAGTCATATTATAGTGTATAATTGTGTATTTTCATTATTTTTTAAAATTTAGGTAAATAATCCAGTTGTACGTGTTGCTCATCCAGATTGGCTTCATAAACGCATGCTGGAAAAGACTGATATTTTGAAACAAAGAAAAATTAATGAATTGTTCAAACGTACACCAAAAACCTTCGAAATTTCAGAATCCGTAATAGAATACGCCTCTCTTTTTTGACTTTTTATTTTTTTTTGCACATTTTGTAAGAAAACTAATGTTTAAAAAATAAACTTATGCTTTTATGTAGAATGAAAATGGTGACGAAAACAATGATGACGTTGCGGATGATGATATAGCGGATATAGAAGAAATCGGCAGTACCAGGAAAAAATTAGGGAAAATTGTTGTAGTTCACTCGAAGAGGAGGAAGCGGGACCGTTCTCCTGACATAGATTTAAAGAAACCTTGGAGAACATTTTTAGGACCTCCTCCACCCATGGGACACGACGCTGTAAGCAAAATGTTTTCTGCATACATAAATTAATATCAGTCTTTGTGTTAGTACGTTTACGGTAAATCTTAAAATTGACTGTTTGTGTATATTAGGAGTCCATAGAAGCGTGGGTGTCATTTCATAAAGAAAAATGGGCTTACCAAAAGAAACAACGCAATGAACAACAAAGGATAATTCGTGAAAATGAAGATGACGGTAACAATTTCTCAAGAAATGCAGGGTCAACTCCTAATAGGACATCTGGTCCTGTGAGTATGGCTGGTTTTTTACGTCGGGCTCAGAGAACACTTTTAGATACACCATGGCAAGTTATACAGCTCATGGAAACTGGTCAGCCAGGAGTTTTTAAGTTGTGGGCATTAGTGGGCTCAGAGCTGCACAAATTAAGACTGGTCGTTCCTCGTATTTTCTATTTAAATTCCAAAGAACCCAAACCCGATGGACCTAATCATCGAAAAATTATCAAAATTCTACCAAGAGCTCAACCATCTTATAATCTATATGAATATTGTATACCAGAAGAATTGTATCGACAAACTTGCAAGTAAGTATTATAGGAATACTTTCATGTACATCTTTTTATTTAGTTAATTATTCTGAAAATTACACAAAAATTGAATATGGCGCGAGTGGATGAATAATGTATGTTTCTTGTTTTATTTATTTTTAGTGAAATTGACACTGACATAGCTACTAATCCTAATATTGATGGGATCTATGAAACTCAAATGCCATTAATTTTCCGGGCTATAACTCAACTTGGATGCGTCTGTACAGTTGATAGGGTAGCAGCCAGAAAGTTTCGAGATGTTGGTGATACCTTTGAGTTGGATCAACTTAATTTTCGAGATTCTATTAAAGATGTGTCTTATATGGATTTATCTGTCATCAAGCATATTTATATTTATCATCACAAGTGTGGAAAGAAGGCTTTGGTTGCTATATTTTTTCCTGCTACCAAAAAAGCTACAATCATTGCATTGGATACTGTCAAGACAAGTCAAATGCCAAATTTGGTTAATTTTTACAATGCCGTTAGAAATGATCGGTAATTGTTTCTAAATTTCAAACGATATATTTTGATTGTATAAACTTGTACAAAAGAGTATAAAACGTTAGAGTTTTATTCATACTGTGTGAACTCATTCATTGAAGTATAAACTAAAGTTTTGTTTTTTTACAAAATAGTTTGGCTAAAGGAGACACAGAAGACAACTTACCGGAGGCCAATTATACTTTTGACATTAAAATCGAAAATGATGCCAAGCAAGTTTTTCGTTATGTTCACTATGCTCTTGAAGCCTACAAGGATGAAAAACGTGGAGCTACCTTTTTAGCCATTCAATCACAAATTCGTAAGAATTTCTTACTAGACTCGTAGAGATATTTAATTTAATAGTTTCATTTTTTCTCCTACAACACATTTAAATATATAATTTAATTTGACTTTTTTATTTCCAGCGTTTGCAACTTGGGTGAATGCGGTACCCATCATGGGTGACTATCCGATGGTGCCAATTCATATTCAAGATGTGGATACCATTTATAATGTCATGGACTGGCAACGAATAGGATGCAGAATGCTCTTTACCCATTTTCTTCGATTAAAAGCTGCCCTCACAACGTCCATCAATCACAGCCGATATTTGCATATTCCAGTAGGGAACTTGCCCTTGGATGCAACATTATATGGATGTGATTTGGTCTATGCGAGACATTTGATGAAAAATAACTTTGTTCTGTGGTGTTCGTTAACAGAAAGGCCAGATTTGGGAGGTAAAGAAGCTGATGATAACAGGTCAGTAAAACAGTAAAAAAGTTTATATATTTCTACAAAATTGAAAATATTTAACAAGAGTTGTATTTAGTATAATTATTGCCAAATACTCATTTGGAAGCCTGCTTAACGGTATATTCTTTTGTCTAAATAGATTAATTACAGAGTTTGAGGAGCAAAATAGCATTGTGATAAATCATCCTGGTTGTTATCAATCCGTCTGTGTTGAATTGGAGCTGGACAGTTTGGCAGTGAATACTTTACTACAAGCCCATCATGTTCATGACATTGAAGGAACTTGTGCCACAGTTGCATTTGACAATATGCCAACGGCTTCATTAGAAGAAATGATGGGTAATGCTCCAGGACCATCATTGGCCAGTTATGATGAAACTGCATTGTGTAGTAGTGCCTTTAGAATTCTCAGAGCAATGGTTAGCACTTGGCTGAGAGATGTGACAATTAATCGTAATCAATTAGCCGATTACCAACTTATAAGCTTGTACAGGTAAAGAAGACTTGCATGATAAATTGTATAATTTAATTCAAAACATAACCCGACAAGAATTAAAGTGAAATTCAAATGAATGTATTTTTTTACATTGTATTAGATGGTTGCGCTCACCCAATGTGTTATTGTATGATCCCGCATTGAGGAAGACACTAAACAATTTAATGAAAAAACTGTTCATTCAGGTAAATAATTGACTATGAAGTCTATTCATTCTTATTGTATTGATTAAAATTGGAAAACTGATGGAATACATTTTTGATTGAATGATTTTTAGCTGGTCGCAGAATTAATGAGACTGGGGGCAATTATTGTGTATGCTGACTTTAGTAAAATTATTATCTGTACAAAGAAAAATCGGGTCGCTGACGCCTTGGGATATGTCGAGTACATTACTGCCTCGATCAAGAATAAAGAGCTTTTTCATATTATTGACATCAAAATGAAAAATTGCTGGGAATACATGATCTGGCTTGATGTTGTAAGTGTGATATGATATTTTCTGTTTTGTTAGTAAGAACACCTCATGGAAGAAAATATGTTTTCATCGTTTTTTGCTTACACGTTTACAGGCCAACTTTTCGGGAATTAAAGGGAAGGTAGCAAGTGTCAGTGCGATAACACCAGAAGATTCCAAAGTTAAAAAGAAGAAATCTAAATCCAAGCCCAAGCTAAAGAGAAAAAATAAGCATAGTGAGGATGATTCCGATGATCAAGAAAGTTCTGAAAATAGTGAGGAGAGTGAAGAGGAAGAAGAAGAGGAGGAAGAGAATAGTGATCTAGAGGAGCTGAATCTTAGTGATGATGAAGATGAGGTATGAAATACAATATAATATAAATATGCAATAATGCTATATACGACATTTTTATAAGGTGTATTGTATAGCCGTGGATATTGTTTTCAAGAACAATTCTTTCTTGTCTTGTTAATTTTTCAATTTTTGCCTATTTTAAGCTGGAGATAGAGATGCAGTGGGCTATTGTAAACTACCTTCCAGACGTTGGGAATTGTAAAATGAACTTTAAGACTGTTGTGGCAAGTTATATGTTGGCTGTCCATAAACATTTAGCCAACGAATTGGACGGTTTTACACCCGGTCAGACTCCAGTTCGTAGAAGAAAAGGAAGTCAAACTCCGAGGCGTCAACATAACAATCCCATTTTGTTAAATACAGCACAATTTTCCAAGAATTTGGTAAAAGGAGATTTGACTCAAAGCTTGTTTGGGTAAGTGATATAACTACTTTTTAATTTTTCTTACAAATATAATATATTTGGAACGGTGTAATTTGCTTTATGATTTCTAGATATCTATATTAATTTTTATTATTTCTTTCATTTTTTCTGCACAGAATTGTTCAGAGTATTGACAGAAAATATCCAACGTATGTAAGGCCAAAGGATGATGGCATCCCTACATACTCGTTCTTGGCATTGAATAAATATAAGCCTGCACTAGAATTTGTTAAAGCAGTACATAAGGTACACAAGTATAAATTAATCATTTGTTCATTCAAATTAGAGATACTTAAGAAGATGGTAGTGATGACATTGACACATGTATTTTAATTCAACTTTCTTTAGGTATTATCCCTTGATACTAATATTGAGGACGAAGCATATAAACTTCGGCGAAATATGCTGAAATTAATTGGTGTAGGAGAGTTTAGTGAGGAAGCTCAATGGAGAGATCCCACAGTGTCTATCATTCTTCCTGAAGTGATTTGCAAAGTATGCAATGAGTGCAGAGATATTGATCTGTGCAAGGATCCTAATGTTGATATTTCAAGTCCATTGTGAGCTTTTTTTCTCTTTTCATTCTGACTACTTTTTCCTTTTTCACTATCGAAAATATCATCAACAAAATATAATTCATTCAATATTCTTTTCCTTTCCAGGCCCTCATGGATTTGTCCTACGTGTAAAGCAAAATATGATACAGCTGAAATTGAACTGAATCTAGTTGAGACAGTTAATCGTAAATTGATGGCCTATGTCTTACAAGATTTGCAGTGTCGAAAATGTCAACAGGTAAAAATATCTGAATCAAAAATATTTCAATTCACAAAATGCAGTTAATTTGAGAGAGACTACATTTTTAATTTTTGGATGTATAGGTAAAAGAAGACAATATGAAAACTCGTTGTGTTTGTGCTGGAAGTCTCAAGACGGTGATTGAAATAAAACAAACCATGGCTCGTTTGAGATCCTATAAAGAAATTGCACAACATTTTGGAATGCCACTACTACTACAAAATGTCAACTGGGTTCTACAGATGAGTCCATTTTTGACCCACCCTGATTCTATCGAGAAACTATGAGTAAATATAAGATAAAAAAAACAATGATTGTGATTTTTTTGCTCCATGTATGATCGATCCATCTTGTACTGATAGTCAGTGACTGGTTATAATTTTTAATAAAAATGGACTACACTATACATTTAATCATGGATATAATATTTATACTACATACATATATTTCATAACTCGGGTTTTTAGAACTTGACTGTTGTTCAATTGACTGATTTATTTTTCGATTCCAGTTTATATAATAATTGAACGGAGAACAACTCTAAGTTTCATTCTAGAGAAAGTTTATTTACAATAATCACGGCGCCCAAGAAAATTCCAAATCTAAGTTTCATACTATACTATTAATTTGTAACATCCAGCGTCTTAAATAACATTGACTTGCTAATTCTTTCGCTGCCTACTTGGCTTCTGATTCAAAAAGAGGATCAATTACTGGATCTATAAAAGTGTAAAAATAAAAAGTTTTACATTTCAAAGATATTGTACCTATAAGAAATAGTTGTTTCAAAAACATACCTTTGAAGGAAAAAGGAGGAAGTTTAGTCATGTCGTCTCCAGCATTACCACCAAATGTTTTTGTTATCCTCTCCAATTCTGTCTTCATTTCTTTCTCAGTTTCAGGTGAAGGTTCAACCATTTTACCCCCGGCGGCTCTAAATTAATTAAATTAGTAGTGAAATGAATGAATTGATCGGATCAAAAGACAAATATGTTTCTCTTCTTTAAAAAAGACATTCTGAACTAATTTTTAACTTTGTACTCACTTGCTCTTCTGGTCATACTCCCTGATACTCTGTAAAAATAGTTTCTGAATTGGGTCAGTCGCTTGACCTTTCTGAGCTACGATGGCAGTGAAACCAATATTACGTCGGAAGGTCACCGAAATAGATCGTTGGGCTCGAGCTAGGAGACTCATCTTGATAATATTTCCAAAATTGTCCACTTCAACCTGGATATAAAATAACGCGAATTAATAAAACACTATATACTTCAAATTATTTTTAAACTGTGTATTATTTTAAACTAGTTAACTTATAAACCTTTCAAGTATGATATAGACAATAATTTATAAAAATTACCTGGAAAGCAAAAAGGGGTTTTTTTGGAATAAAAAAAATTCCGAAATTTCGACTCAAATTTCGACCCAAGCCTAGTTCCTAGGTCTGTCGAGAGTGTCGCTGGTGTTCAGTTCTGAAACTGGAAAGCTAAAAATTAATTTTTGACGGATTTCAATGCCATAAAATGACAATTTTGATTAAATAATTCCTTTTGGACAAGTATACCATATGTCACATAAAATATTTTATTCAGCTATTGTATTGAAAAATAATTCCATAAAAAATTATTTAAGTGTATTTTATGAACATTTCCGTGATGGACAATCACCCATCAAAATACTGTCTACATTTATTATTATTTATTAATCGACTTGCTTAAGGATTTTATTTCATTGAAGAATTCAATTGTTTTGTTGTTGTTGTTGTTGCTCTACATCCCATTCATGTTTTACGCTGTTCCGAAAGTAATAGGGAAATAATCAAAATTGTGTTGACGGTAAAAAACTGATGAAAATGGATTTGTACTTACAGGAATGGTATAATATACCAATTTTATATTATAAAATTCTGAATATGTAAATTTAATGACGTTAAAGTTTAGTTGAGAGCATTTAATACTGTTTAATCTTTTATCAGAGCGATTTCACTGGAACTGGTTCATTATCCAAGTTAAATTGAAGAGAGTTACATAGTGAAAGGAGTCTGTTGATAGGGACAAAAAATTTATGAATGAAATGGTCCACTCACTACGAGGAGAGAATTATTTTTTCCATCCCCCAACAAACCACAGAAAACTATAAAGCTTCAAAAGTCTTCAATGTGACTTTTTTCCCCTATATCAATCTAATGGTAGTAATCAAGTCATTTAAAAACTCCAAACCAATTTTTTATTCTAGAGGAAATCAAAGGTTTTTCACTCAATTTCCAGTCATTTTTCATCATTCCTCAACTTCACCGGTTAGTTACTGACCAGAGTACCAGACCGAAATACTGATCAGCCGTGTCAGATATTAATTTGTAAGTTTCATTTTTTTGAAAATCTTTTTTTTTTATTTCATCTACTTTTCTAATGTAATTATTATTGACTCTACTATTCAGTGCATATTTAGTTGAGATTAGTTGAGTATTTTAGTTTAAAAATAATTTTGAAAGACATCGTACTTTAAGTTAACTGTTCCCTTTCTTTAAATACTGTTGAAGATTGTTTTTATGCTAATAATAATTAAGGAGTGTTTCATTTCACTGGATAATTTTTTTTAACTATGAAGAATGTCAGTAATTGTGCAATTGCAATTATAGAAATAAATTGTTAATTTTACACTTTATTTAATTCACTAGAAATAATATTGTATTTAATTGTCAATTCAACTATGGCAAGCAATGTTTCGTAGTTTAGAATTTATGAGTGAAATGATAAAAAATGTAGAAATTGATAAAAACTACGTTCAGTTCAACCAAGCTGTTTTCAGTGCTAATTACAGATTATACATGTGGCAAGTTATGACTCAGCACATAAACTCTCCTTGTTAACATAGTTAATATTTAATGTATAGAGTTGGATAGCATGCATAAAATTACAAGTTGAAACACCTTGCTTTATCTTTGTATAGTATTTCTTCAAACTAAATAACATTTTAAACTAATAATAAGTCACATTTATAAATTATAAATGATTGAATGGACTTGAAAACAAGAAAGGTTCAACTTTTTATGCACTATCTTTATTTTTTGCAAAACCACGTACACTAAACTTGGATTAAATTGTACATACTTCATAAACAAGTCTTGATAGGCAGGGTGAAGCAAAAGGCTAGAAATTCGCAAATACAATCAGTTTTAATTACTTCTCATACTGATAAACAATACATTTTGAACATTTACATTAAATTCATGAACTTGTATTTTGTATAGTTGACAAGGATTATGGCCCATAACTACAGGGATACTACTGATATAAGTATTGATTGTTGTTTGCCATTTGCCAGTGTTCATGTTTTTTGATAAAAATGGCGACAGCAAGATGAGCTTCTTTCATGCCTAAAAAATATGAGTTTAATACCAAATACTTATGATTATTGAAATAATTATTGTCAAAATGATAAAAACTCTTGAGTGGCTTTAGTGTACATTACATGCACAAAAGTAACAACAATTTGACATGAATAATATAATGTTATATCGTTGAAATGAGAAAGTGTCAAATGTATTGATGGAAAGATTGCAAGTTGTAAAATGAAACACTTTTTTTCTTCTCACTCCCATTGACAACTACTATCAACATTTTTAAAGTGCAAAATGCAGTTCTAAATGATAAGTACCCTCTTGTCACAAAAAAGAAATCCCTTTCTCTCTATTCATCAACTGGACAATTTTACGTTCAATATATTTTCTATGCAAAGATATCATACTTTAATGGTTACAATTTTTAATATTTGCACATTTGTACACAAGTATAACTTACTGGTATACCCACCATTATCAGCATCAAATTTCCTAAATCGCCTCTTGTTAGTCTATAGTTGTTCGCAATTTTTCATATGATATTTACTCGTATTTGTATAGGATGAAACTCGAGTAGATTGTAAAGTACATAATAGCGCTATACGATTGTCAATCAAGTGATATTCTAGATGATGAAGTCATCTTTCGTATCAAAAAACATTTTTATTGTCCCCTTTTGTGTATAAAATTAGCATATCATATCAAATTGCACTTTATTTGACTTATTTCTTGTGGCTTATTTTTACTCATCATAATCAGACTGTATATTTTATTGAATTTAATTTTAGTCAAAAAATAATTCATAAAAATGAAAAAATATTTTATTTTATATAAAATGAATATGAAGATTTGTGAGTAGAATGAATAGATTGAGGGGTATCTTTTTTTCTTTGCTCCATTGATCTTTGTCTGTGTTACTTTTTGAGGGACAGGATATGTGTTTAAAGTACTCCTTGTGTAGACTCCACAAGTCTTGTATGTTTATGTTAAGGTTTGGTGACTTTTGGTCATATTTGCTGACCAGAGTATACAAGTACCAGGAATATATAATTATGTGGAGTCTCTAAAGTCTAAAGGGTCTGTGGAGGGTTCCTATGACTCATAGTACCTCCACATCCTGACATCTCCTTTGTTCTCATCTCTCTGTGTCTCGAGCCACTTATGTGTATATCCATTCCATGTAATTCTCCTATTTAATGACATCGTGAGACTATGACGAGTCTCATCAGCCAAGAAAGAGAGAGACTGTGGGACCCTCACAGTCCTGGAAAACTTTGTAACCATGTCGACTATATTATCTCCCTCTCTCTCTCCGTGTGTATGTTTGTCTCTATATTTAACCAAAACGAAAGGGACACATTTGATATAATATGTGGGATATCCTCCAACATTTCCCTTTACACATTTCACATTCACTGAGTGAGTATTCATTCACAATTTTAAAATCCTTTGGTTCCACACACTCAACTTCCAGTCCCTTTTTTTATATCACACAGCGTATAAATTTTTTTTTCTCTCTCCCTCTCTTCAACTTTCATTCATAATTTCTTATCCTTTGAGGAAGGGATGGTTGGAGTGTATCTTGTACTGATGTGATGTATGTAATGTTTGTTGTTAAATATTTTGGGTTATTTCTTGATAAAGTTTATTTATTATTTAATCGTATTGAAAATGTTTCAACATTTTACAACTTGAATTATTTACACAAACTGACTACTAAAAGTGTAGACAGAATACAGATTATTACTTTTAACATTAAAGAAAATTTTTGGGATCATGTCAATTATGATTTTGGTTTAGTTTTCTTTGAAACTGTTTGTTGTTCCAGTTTTTCCTTTTAACTTTTCCACTCAGCCATTAGTGGATACAAACACACACAGACACGTTTCCCTTGTCCAATGTTTTTGAATAAAATACAAGCTTTTACAGGAGAGAGAGAGAGAGAGAGAGAGTTAAGTATTATGATAATTTACATGTTTGTGGTATTTTTTTAGTGCCTGACTTGGTGTTGTACACTGACTTGATTCATGATTCATGATCCTTTACGAAAAAAAAAGATCAAAAGAGAATTTTGGGATGTTTGTGAATGGCTAAAATATCTTTGGCTAAAACAACTCTAATATTTACTTTTAAATTATGGAACAACTATAATGTACAAAATAGTAAATAATAATATACATTTGGTATGTATGCTACATTTACTGATTGTACATTGACGATTAAATCTGTAGAGACTTTTCATAAAATTGTATTTTCAAAGATATTTTAAGTCTGGTTTGTTCAAACTTGTTATTTATTTATGTTGCATAATTTGTTTAATAATTCTTGCAACAAAATTTTGGTATAACTTTTTTTTGTAAACTATTTTAGATCAACTTTTATATTCTCGTTAATTGTTTTTCTGCATTCTCAAATTCAAATATTTAGTGTATAAAATTTTCGGCATATAAAATTGTGAGAAGTGATCAAATACGGCAAACTTATTTTTGTACAATTATTTATATCAATACGCATAAGCATAGGAATATTATCCGACTTTAGTAAAGATACTTAAAAATTTTGCCACATAAACAACAACTTGTTAAATGACACTAGGCAGCACAGTTACAGGGTCCAAAATTTTATATGTAAAAAAAGATTATTATTTTTGAAAACATTAAAACGAATAATTAATTTCTGGTCAAAGAGCAGAAAATTCTAAGTGTTCTAACTTAACTGAAATTAGGTTTAAATGTGTACACACAATAAAGAATTAAAGAAAGGGCTCATTTAATATTACATGGATGTCCCTTAAGGTTTTGAAACATGAAAATTATGAGGCATTAGCTCTAAAATGATCACAGTTTTTGTGTCGTTTTCACTTTTGAACCATGCATAGTAAATTGTGAATGGGAAGTTTAAGAAACAAGTTGAGGTTTCACAAGAAGAAATAGACAGCCATGGGCTTAAAAGTTAAAGCCAATGCGTCCTCACCCATTTGAAAATTTTTACATGTCGAATTTTACAAGTTTTCTAAATACTACAGTACCATATAAAGTTTACGGTACTGGTCCAATATGTGATCTGGGGTGATCTGGGGATTTAACCACTAGTACAATATGTGATCTGAAATTTTCGGA